>JAYRBW010068484.1:0-27554 GCA_036023295.1 Invenusta paracnida | reverse complement strand
ATTTCATAATTGAGATATTTTGACTACCCTACCATATCATACTCATAGCCTTTTTTGACGAAATAATGTTTTGACGCGAAAATAATGAGTAAAACTGAAATACGCGAATTTGAGTGCATGTGCTTTATCCAACCACTGTATTATATACAAAAAAGGTTTTGACATATGTAGTGTAGTATTACTATTACATTTGATTTTTTCTGTGCCATGACACTGTCTTTTCTGTCATTTGATAGTACACTGTATCATGTATTTTTTATGTAACATGAATATAAAGTACAATTTGGAGTGCTGCCAGTCCCCAATTTTTTGGCTCTGCAATTTTGTAGATAATTAAAAAAAATGTAGGTTACCTGCAATTATCTAATTTAAACTGATTTCTTTTCATACATCTATCCTATCTCAGGTATTTTACATGACATGTTTTAACACTGTCTGACATTATATATATCTTATATAACTTAAATATTACTGTACAATCAATTTATCTTTTTCTTAAATACTCCAATTTATTTATAAATTCTGTATTTTTAATATTAAATAGAAAAATGTTGGTGTCCCCCACATTTCTACCCTAATTATGTCAACTCTGTTACTATATACAATGCATAACTTAATTATACCTAGCTATTATTAAAATAATATTGAAGTCCCAAAGTATAAGTATATATGAGATAACAACAGCATAAAAAAGTTTTTATATTAATATCCCATATGATATTAAAAAAATATAATTTATGAATAGATAGGCTTTTATAATTTATTTAGCAATATAATGTCATATTATTATACTAATTTATTTTGTTAGTGTTATTAATTAAAATTCGATTATAGCTCTAATAAATATATCATTTTTAATGACTATATTTTGATTTGTTACAACTCAATTTTAATAAGATTATTTATATGTTTGATATGTATTATATATGTATCTTTTCTTGAAAACATTTTTTTTAAAGTTGACATGTTCATAGATATATAGACCCATATATAAATTTTAAAGAAAACTTTTTAATTGTCTTTAATTTATTTTTCATTATCTTGTGATATTTTTTTATCTCTGGCTGCTGACAGGGCACTGAATTTGTAACTTCTCAGTGAATTATATTTTATATAAAACAAATTTAGTTTATTGACTATAAGGTTGAGCTGTATTTCAAATGTATATTGAATCACTACTTGTTATAAAATAAAAGCCTGAACATTTTCAAGATTCAAGTAGACAGTTCAGTGATGCCCATAACAGTGTTAAGTATTTAATTTTATAATTTTAAGAAATATACCTCATTATATATTTAATAATATTAAAAAACTTATTTATTACAAACATGGGGAATTTATAAGTTTCCTATACTTAGAATGTAGATGAGTATTGTGGACTATGTTTTGGCTATAAGACTTAATTTTATGTTTTCATATTAAAATATTCACCACTTATAAAAGATTGAAATTATATAGTATAATATTTGTTTTATTACTCCTATTTTGTTTAATTATTAAGTAGCACATTTAATAATAGTATAATAACCAGTGAAAGCTTAAATAATAAAAGTAATAGTAGCTTAAAATATTATAAATAATAACAATAATTCAATTTGATTCATTTTAATATATATTAATATTATTATATTTATATTATAAATTGATTTTATCTTTTTTAATTTACATTGCTTGTAAATGTAATACATAAGTACATGAGTTACACATATATTATATTGAAATCAGTTTGTATTTAAATATATTCACAAAATCGATTCTTATTTTCAAAGAGCCCTCTAATTTCATGATCAAGTTATAACCAGATAAATCTGTCTGTTTTATAAGATCCTAGTACTAGTGTATAAGAAATGTCATTTAAGTAAATATTTATATTAGATTACCAGTATTAAAATGAAGATAAGTAATGAATTTTAATTTAACAAATCAAATGTATATAATAAAATATTATCAACTAAACATTTTAATGAAATAAATTCTTCATGTTAGTTATGGCTTAGGTCCAACATGATGCAGGATACAAGTCTTTTAACTTAGCTGTTTAGGTAATGGTGGCATAAGATATGTGGAAACTATATAACAATAGCTAGTATCTATTCATTGGATATGGGTTTTTTTGGATGCAGTTTTACTAGATTTTCTGTTTATATGCCTAATCATACATAGTTTGGTGTTCATACAGTTTTAAAAAGTATGCCTCTTAAAAGTATTTAATTTAAAAATATGGTGGTGTTTTAGAAAGTCATATTTTCTCTAAATTCAACACAATACGAGAAATAAGTAGGAAAAGGCAGCAGAGGCAGGAAAAGTTAAAATTTTACTATGTTGCAAGAGCTAACATAAAGGTTTTTTCATTTTTAAATGAACAAATTATTTGTATAGGTATTACAGTTTCTAAAGTTAATTGGACTTGCTTAATGTGTAAGATTATAGTATATCTCCAAATAGTACCTGTTGGTACTATTTAAGGGTGGTTATGATAGGAGGCTGGCTATTTTTAATAACTTTAAAAGTGAAATAAAGAAATTATTCAATAATTTATAATTTTGTCTCTGTATGGATCATGGAATAATCTTTTATATGTAATTATTATAAAACAAAAAATGTGTTTATTGAAGTAAAGATATATTTATTTATGCTAATTTCTCTTTCAACACAGATTTTGGGAAATTTTTGCAATAAAACTTGTTTTATAACTAACTGCAGGTACTCCTTAAGGGTACATTTACTATTTGAATGAAGCTACTAATTGAGGGTTTCTATTGTCATTATACTGTATATAAAACATCACAATTGTGTTTTTAAAAGTTATCTGTATAGTCTGAAAAATCTAAATATCCTTTAAAACAGCAGAAATAGTTTCTGGATGATTGTGTATGAACTATTTCTTTATTAGATGTATGAAGAGGTAAAGTAGAATTTTGTAGGTGTACATATTAGTATTTATCATAGATAGCTACTTTATTTTTTATATATCCTCAATAGTTGAATATATGTTTACAAATATCTAAGTTTTGATGGTTATGATTTTAGTATATATGTATATATATTTCTTTATATGATCAGTCATTTCAATTCCATTTGTAATGAAATTTGAACAAAAATTGACTATCCGTCCAAAATTGAATGTTTGAAATGTACATGGAATATACAATATTATATCTATTTTCAGTACAATTGCCAGCTTTGATGAGACAAATTTTAGTAATGACCCAAGTCTTTACTTGATGCCAACATCCCCTCAGCAAGGAAACCTGCTTAGTATGTTTTAAATTTGTGATGATATGTTTTGATTTGTCTGCAATTTCTATATGGTTGTGGTTCTTATCAACTCTTACTGTTTCAGAATCACCTAATAAAGGGGCTGTATGTTTAAAAGACACTGATCAGGTTTGTAGGAAATACAGTTAATTGCATATATTGAATATGTCTAACCACCAATTTCATACATATTTCATGTAAATGTAATTTTTACTTTTCAGATAATTCGACATTTAAAACAGGAAAATTTTGATCTGCGTTTACACTGTTATCATTTATCGCAAAAGTTTAAGGACACAAGTTCTTCCGACTCTGAACTAAAATCGCAGGTAATGACTAATTATAGTGCTTGTGTCTTCTATGCAGTAACAATGAATTTATGTTTATAATGTTTAATAAGTTTATTATTAGCAACGTTAAATTTGAATGTTACTTTTTAAAATTAAAATCTTACTTATTGAAGGGCTATTGATGCGTGTGATATGATTTATTGATTAGTTGTTTTTAAAAATATGATCCTTGATTTATTCCTTAATTTTTTTGCCTCATTGACGTATCTTTTTTTTTGAAAATGGGTTTGTTAAAAGTATTTTTGTTTGTCCGTAATTTGGTTTTTCTATTGACTGCAATTAATTATTTCTTGGTGTATTTTCACTGATCGAGATAGTCATTATGATATACCCTCCATTCTTAGGATGATATAAAGATACTTCAGAAGCAGTATGTCGACAATGTCTCTCTTCTCAAAAGTGCCTAGTAAGTCCTTCTTCCTACGTTCCATTACTATTTTTTTCTTCTGTGCACTTTGTTTCATTGTATCCTGTTCTAGTTCCGCGTTGGATGTTCTTAAGTCTGAAAACTCAAGATTGGAACGTCATGTTAACGAACTTTCGCAGGCATCCCAGGCTGTAAACTCTACGACGGAGTTGAATAGTCAGTCTGACTTCACATTTTCTTGTTATCGTCCATTTCCACAATAATAATACTTAGTATGTATTTTAATTATGTAGTTTAATTTTTGGCGCAGTAATAATTACAAATAATTGAATATCAATAATATATTGATGTAAACGTGCTTATTTACAAAAACTCTTATTATATTTCTAATTCTATCGATTCTAACTGTTAGCTTAAATATCATTATGAACTCAAATACATATTTTGATATGTTTTATTGATAAATTTTAATTCGAAATTAATTGTGTCATTAAGTGAGGTGTCTTAAATGTCCGTTAAATCAATAATTTTGTTCTTTGTTTTTTTTTTCTTATTTAAAATGGAAATGTTTTTATTTAAATCCAATTTTTAAATGTAATCATTTTTATATTATATTACTGCTTTTAAATATAATTTTGTTGCATAGTGCGACGATTATTTAATTTCCATATTAATTTAAACATTAATTTGATAAATACATTCCGTAATGCATAGATGCATAATGATGTGATTTTGTTTTTTTATCAAGTTCGCAAAAAATAGTGAGATATTTTCTGGTATTTTTAGTAGTTTTTTTAATCTGAACCATTGTTTTCAGATTTGGCCTCTGAAAACGAGTGTCTACGTGCTGAACTCGAGAGCACCAAGTACAAACTGGCTGAACAGATGTTTCTTCTCGATGGATTTCCTCAAGAGAAGGAAGAAGCTGTCTCCAAGGTCAGGATCACCAGAAGAGATCAATTGATCAGATTTTATAACTGAGTTATATGAGTTCGAGTCTTTTATACAATTTACTTTTAAGTAAAATGTTAATGCGTAAAAGTTCACACTGTTGATCACCATTTATGATTAGTTGATCAGACTGGCAGATTTTTTCTAACAAATATTAAATGACAATTTTATGTATATTCATTAGTTTTTTAAATAATTAAATTAAATATTCGTAGAAGATATTTATATTTAGTATAACGTTGCTTCAGACAGATAAGAATAAACGGTGGATGTAGTGTGACAATGCAATATCTCGTTATATTTTATCTGAAACAAACTCCGTTCGCATCTTATCACCAATTTAGTTACCATATATTTATAATCTAAGTAAAATCACGATCCTTACTAAATCCTTAAAGAAAATATCTATACATTCTTAAACTAATAAACATGTCTTTATTTGTCAATAAAGTGTTCTAGTCCATCGCCAGAGCATCATTCAAGCTAATGTGAAAAATATATATTGTAATACTGTTGTCAATATACTTTTTACTTGTGGTGGACTTAGACAATATTATGATATATAGACATTTTTATATATCTAACATGTAGTAGTAAATGTTTGGATATTAAGATGTTGTGTACACCGGTAAAATTAAAAACCTATTTTTAAGACACATCCATTATATAGTTTTTTTTAAACTATTAAACTAGTTTAATACTACATTATTTCACTGAATTTTGTTTCATTTTATAAGTCGATAGCTCTTCCTGAAGGTCAACATATCAAAATCTGCACATTTTGCGGATTAACCTTAAACAATATTTCCGTACTACAGAAGAAAATGACCGATTTTACTCCGTGTTGTTGAGCTGTGTTGAATTTAAATAATTATTTTATACGTCGAGGTATTGAATTTGATTTAAATTGTAAAATTGTGTTAATATAAGCTCCATTTTACTGTATTTATACATTTTAACTTATTTTTTTCCCGTAAAATTGAACGTTGAATTAAATATCTATCCGTTGTTCTTCGAGAAGCATCCATTTTTAAACATATTTAAACAATTTATTATATTTAACTAGTTCATTTTTCGTGTTATTGATGTTTTCGTAAACTGTAACATTGTAAACTTTAAAGGGTTTATGTTTTTAGTGGATTTAAGAAAGAATGTTTTTTTCTTATTGTTTTCATGTAAATGTTTTTTTATATACTTAAGGTCAAGCGCGACTTATCACAACAATTGGCAAAGGAACGCAAATCATGGGATGCAAAAGTTGAAAAACTCCAAGAGGAAATAAATCGGCTTCAGGTAGCTAGGCCCTTGAACACTTTTTGGTCTTTTAGGCACTACTGCATTCTTGTATACAAATATATAATTGCTTAACCTCTGTATGTTTGTTAACTATAATATTATTAATATTGCAGTATTTTGTATTATAATAATATATCCTAATAATATATTATATACTTGTTAATTATATTTGGTGTTTATACTAGTTTTGTCTACTATTATGTTTTTAATAGCAAACGTTGTTTAAAGTAGTTTCATGACTTAAAACTGTTTCATTTAAAAAGGCAATGCTTATAGAATATTATAATGCCATTCACATTACAACTGTAGTAAAAATAAAGTTTATTATTTTATGATATTACGCATTTTTTGTATATTTATTTCAAATTAATGCACATATTTCAGAGCAAATTTTCAGCATAAATAGTGAAATAATTTGAACAGTTTAACAATATAATATATTAATATTAAACAATTTTCCTCTAGTTTTTTAGTCATAATTTTAAATTCTTCCCGTGTTTTTGTATATTATTAATTCGAAGCGTGACCAACTAAATCTTAACACTTTTAATCGTTTTTACCGGTCTTTTTACAATCATATTTCTTATTTGATAAAGTTACCTTTTCATTTTTTAAACAACATAAGAAACAACGACTCAGGCGTTCATTAAAATATTATTTTTGCAGCCCGATTTTCTTTCTGCTCGCATTTTTTATAATGTACAGCAGGAAGATTACAGTTTATTTTATTTACTGATTCCGACACTATGCTCATCCTACTGTAGGCAGCACCGCCTCTTGCTACTGGAAAAGACCACAATAACACGAATAACAGCGCCTCCACTAGCGGTCAACACTCCGTGCCAAGTCCACTGGCCGGTGTGGGCTTGGCCGAAATGACTCGCAAGTACGAGAAAAGCTGCCACGCGATCCAGGGCTTCCTAGGAAAGTTGGACAAGCGCGATCGAACGATTTCTCAACTGAAGAAGCAGTTGGAAGATTTCACGAGTGCCGCTGCTGCAGTCACTACCACCTTCACCACCTTTGGTCACGCTTCTTCATACGATCAAGACGTCATCAGCCAGGATATCGATTACACGGCCTCATTGGTACGTGATTCATTTGTTATTTTCAGTTTGTGTGATTGTGAGAATGAATGAGAAAGAACTGCGATCAAGCTACTAAGTAGCCAAAATATTTATTTGTTTTCAATTGATCGATTCTAAAAAAATGACATGGTAATTTAAGGTCAAATTTTTCCAGTCATAAATCTAGCCATTTTTAATTATTTGTTTAAATATGCAAATTAAATAATAATCATAGTTTGCACTTAAAATCAAAAACACATTTTTATTGTTCCGAATATAAGTAAGTGTTTATTGCTTATGCTTCGACTCTGAGAAAAGTCTCCGTCGTTTTGATTCATAACCCTTATTATTCTATTTAATGTTTCTTTTCAGTCAAATTTTAATATTACGTGATTGATTATAATATAGATTACTATAGTTAACTATTAAAATATTGACACCTCTTATTAACACTATCGCTTACACCTCTTAGTTGCTGATGTATTGATGCTTCTATAAGAAAATTATTCAAGTACCCTTATTATGCACAGTATTATTTTTTATTGTAAAGCATTAAATTCTCTATTCAAACATGACACCTTCACACAGACCAATGAGTCGGCAGCCCCTCTTGAACAGGCCTCCGCCATTTTCCCGCGAATGACCGCTTCCAGCGCCACTGGGAACGACGCAACAACCACTACAATTGTGGTCGACGTTGACACAACAACAACTGCTACTCTAATCCCTCCTGGGGAAAGAAGAAGAGAATATGACAATAGACAGGATGATGAGATCGCCGAAGTTCTTCGACATTTAGAGGAGAAGGTGGCGTTTTTTATTAAACATATATTTATATGTTATACATTTTAATTTATTAGCAATTTTCTTGTTGCAAAATAGACATTTATGATAACGGTACCATTATTCTATATTATCCTAGCAGTCGACTTCCTCATCTGTCTGTCATGAATTTATGTGGAAAATTTAAATGAATATCAACACTTGAGTTAAAAACATTTTCTTCGATAGATTGATATTGGCGCCAGAACATTTAGGCTCATTGCAAGTTTGCAATTAACGCACGTTACTATTATTGTCTTTTGTTCGCAACCCATAGTAGTTGCATTAAATCACGGCAGCTGTTCTAATCAAAACGTGGCAACCTGACATTCTAATTTACTTTTATTAATATACGATTGTAGTTGATAATCTTCTAATGCCAATAATTCAATTTAGAGTATATTATTACAGTAGAAGGTTTAAAAAATCAACTTTTGTATGCGTCTTATGCATTCTATAAATATTATTTTTCTTTCTTTCCAAGTTTACTTTTACTTTCATTTTCCCCCTTGTCCCTTTGGATACATTACACAGACGAGTGATTACGAGAGTCTATTGACTGCTCATCGGACTCTGCAAGCGAACCTCGAAAGAGTGACTGCCGAGCTGGTTGCGGCGAGATCCGTGCATGAAACACACATCGCAGACCTTACAGAAAAGATGGAACAGTTGCGACAGGCCTCCCTTTATCAAGGTAATGTCATGAAGATAGTTATTTCTAGTCTTATCTTCTGCTCTCTGCAAAAAGTTAAACAAAGTTGTTGACATGAAATTCTTCTAAAACTAATATTTCGATAATTTTTTGGATGCCAATGATAATCGCTAATTTTATGGTTGGTATAATTCTACTGACAAATTTATCGATTCTACTATGTTGGTGATTTATATTTCTGTAGTATTATTTAAATTATTATAGTTAATATGCATACATAAAATATGTTTCACATTTTATTTGATTTCTCCTTGTCATTAAACAGACGATGTCAATGGAGAAGGCCAGCTTACTCTGGACGATCTTAGGAGTGGGCCATCGTATCCAAATACAGTATGTTCTCTAATTATGGTTCTGAGTCGGTTAAAATAAAAACGGTTAAAACAAAACCTAAAAACAACGACAGATAAACTATATAGTTTATCTGTCGTTGTTTTTAGGTTTTGTTTTAACCGTTAATATTTATTTTGAAGATTTTGATGTAACTTATTGACTACAATATATTGTCCACAAAACTTGTCTACCAGTTCTTATATTTTTTAATATCTGTTTATTAATTTATATCGTTTTATAGCAGTTGTATTAACTAAGTATTTAGATCCAAGTATTAGCCGCTAATATTTCTTCGTCATCACTATGTTGTGATTATTTTCCTCATGCAGACGGTCCCGGAAAAGTTGCGGGAAGAGGATGAGACTAAACCGTCAGCGGTGGATGAAGACGATGACTCCAGGAGTCATGGCGACCATTGGTCTGTAGAGGGACGGCTTCGTCAGTTGACGCGGAAGTTGGCTTCTCTTGTTAAGGAGAGGGATGAGCTCCGAACACGCTTAGCTGAAAGGGATGAGGTGTGTGTCTGCCATGTTACTCCTATGTTACTTTCTGTCGAGTCAATAGGTTACTTATCGAATAAAGATTTTCTTTACTAATTTTTACAGTGGGCTTACACTTGCAATATTTTATAATTTTTTTAAATTTGACCCATTTTATGCTCTAATGAAATTACCGTATTTTGATGTCTTACCAATTTCGACTAGGTATTTAAATCATTTTAGTTACAGTCTAAAGTATCAGCATGTATAGTACAATACTATCATAAGGTCTTCAATGCGAATCAATTAATGATAGCTATTTCCGTATGAAAATGAAAATTGTTCATTATTTCGATATTTTCGAATAATTCTTTTAAATGTACAATTTTATGGTTCTTTCGGTTTTTTAAGTAGTCGTAAACTTAATTAATTTAGTTAAAAGTACGCCATTTATTCGTAAATTATTCGTGAATTATTCGATAATATGTATGCATAACAGGTGATTCGCGAGATTGCAGAAAGCTCCCTCGGTACCGGCAAGTGTACCAATGACCAAGACCTGAGCGGCAAGAAGAGGGAGGATGTCCCCTCCACTCCCCTCACAACAGCAACTGGACGGCAGTCGCTCACTTTTCGTCAGATGGTTCGCATGGCCTCCCCAGGAAATAAAGCGGTTGTTCGCTCCCTCTGCGATCGTCTTTTAGCGGTGACGCTCTCGGCTGACTCTCTGGATGACACTCCTGCGGGTTTGGAGAGTTCCGTTCTTGTTTCGGCTGACCTTGATGGGGAAAGGGAATGGGAGGGTGCGGCAGTCGCGAGGATTCAAGAGCTCCAGGTGGAGGTGAAAGAGAGAGGCCTCGTTATTGCAACCCAGCGTCGCCATATTGCTGATCTCAAGGAACAGGTCAGTGGGTTTCTCTTCACGCTTTTGTCCTTCAGCATTGACCAGACGTGATAGGTTTTGCGGGATTTTGGAGCAGTTTGACTTCAGAAAGAATAGTAGCACTTGCGTCGAAGTTTCCTTCAATGACAAACAATTGTAGGGACGTATTTTTTTTCAAACGTTTTAGAATATTTCAACAGAACAGTTAAAAATTCGTACAAAATGTAAATATTACAGATTAAAACAAGACATTGGAATAATAGAATAAAATTAACAAACAGCGATTAATGAAGGAAAGAAGAAACGTGAGAATTATTAATATAAAAAAACGTAATTTGTAAGAATTTAAACATGAATTATAGAGAAGAAGATGGTCCATTAAATGGCACTATTAATGTTATGCTCCTCCATTATTTTGTTTAGGTTGTGGTGGTTTTTATCATGATATTGTTTAATACAAAGTTAAGCGTAAAAAGTTGTAAAGATCTCATTTTTTCTGATTTCTTTTGTTTCTTTGTACAGTTGGACAAGGGGAGCGAGGACTGTCTTGAGCTAGCAAAGACGCGTCGCCGTGTTGAGGAGCTTCAGAATCGGAACTCTCGCCTTGCCTCACAGTTGAAGGAGTTAACAGAGATAGAGAGGCGTGGACAGATCATCCACAGCGGCGTGGGTAGGTCTGGATCCTTTCACGAGGGAGGAGAGATTCAACAGGGAAGCTTTGTAAGTGTATTTTCCTGAATTTCAGACAGCTACACAATTTATTATTTGACTTTTTACAAGTTCAAAATGATTAGAAATATTGCTAGTGGTAATTTTTTCTATTTAATGACTAATAGAGTGCAAATCGAGATAGCACACAAATTAAAGTATTAAATAATATGATACAACCAAAAACTCTTATTTAGTTTTGCAATACTGGGCCAGGGTTTTTATGCTAGGTTCAGCGTGTCTAATTTATTTCTCGAAAATTAGATCAAGGTGGCAATTTTACATGATCAAAAGTATGTAAAAATCACCAATGGACTATTTTTTTTGTTCAATCATAATCGCTGTCTCAAAGCAGCATGCTGCGGTACCCTTTCACGATACAATAAACCTCCAAAAAGGACTCTGTGGAACAGTTATTCACTAAAGACAATTATTCACTTGACGAATTTTTCTGGTAGTTCCAACAAACCATAAACAGGTCCTTGAAATAGCAGTGTGCAAATAATTTGTCTTTCCTTTTAACAGTTTTTCATAAATTACCTTTCTTAAATTTGAAATATTATTAACACAATATTTGGCTTTCGTAATTCAGCAAACAAAGGCTTTGAATGTTCAGCATTATTTAAGTCTAATGTTCAGTTATGGGATTCCTCTCTGTGTCCTCGAATATATGGACTTCAGGTTTGCCATCCAAAACTACAAGATTGGGGTTATCGTTTTCTATTATTATTAATTTCTCTAAATAACGTTTAACTAGAAAGGTCTTCTTGAGCATTGATGTCTAAGGATTCTTTACTCTGATGCCTGCATTGCTCAACACCAACAAGGATTCCAGCCCTAAGATAATAAACATTTGGCATACTATGTGTTCCGTCTACTATACATGCCATATCATTTTTTCACCACACCAGTTGAGAAATGTGATTGGACCAGGTGCCACTAAACGAACAATATTACTTTAAAAAGTATCAAAATTCATAGATTTATTTTTGTATTCAAAAGTTTACTGAATCTTGTCAAGCGAATTTAATTTTTGTTAGGTTTCTTTCGAATTTTCAATTCTATATTAATTTATACTTCGTGATTTTACATTACATCTGGGAAATGGGTAGTTGCAACTACTAGTTTCTGCTATTCTTTTAAATAATCCTTTCCTTTTATTGTGGGTCAACGGTAGATGGAAGCTGCTCTGGCCTCTCTGTCACAGACTGATCCTCCAGACACGAGTGGCTTGTGGGCCACCGATCAAGTCAAGTTTATCCATCAACTCATCGGAAAACTTTACCAACAACTCGAGAGTGTTCAACATGCTCAGGTAGTCTGTCTGAAAAGTGTTTACTCAACAATTTTCAATAGTACTGCTGAGTGTTTCAAAATTTAACTTCATAAATATATTAGTATTCTATATAGGTGATCTGATACGTTTTACTAATAATATTTTAGATATTTTAAAGGAGATCTGAAATTTATTTATTTCGATTTGTTCGTTTTTATATTCTCTAATAATAATAACAATAAAGTTACATAAGAATGGTTAAATAACAGTTATATAAATTATACAAGAGAAATTATGTTTAATATACATGAATTATATAATACAATACTACATTGATCACGTATCATTTATACTAGAATAGTCAATTTTATTATTGATGATTGCTGTTAAATGTAGCTGCGCAGTTCATTTCATTTAATTTCTTTTTCCTTCGTTGATATTTTTTATTAGGATTTATAATAATATAAAACACTATCTTGTTCAAGATATTTTTCGCGTCATTTTCAACTGTTTTAAAATATCATCTCTGCCATGATTTCATTACCCCTTTCTCACACTCCTCTTCATTCAGGAATCCTTCATGCAGAGCCTCAACAAGTCACTGTCTATGCGCGAGTCCTCTTTTCTCGGTGATATGAGCCTCTCCGCGACCGAGCCTGCTGCACCACCACAGCCAATGAACGATAGTCTTCTACAGAGCCAATACCAGGGAGCGCTCGAGGCAAGCATGAGCATGGGGGGTATCGCAGCCACTCCAATGCGCTCTTTGATGGGCCGATTGGGCAACATTACTTTCATAGAGGACGAGAATATCGCCATGTTTCAAATGCTCTTACAAAAGGTGACCGGACAGTTTAAGTGTTATTTCAGTTCATAATAATATGGATAATGTAGTTATTTTTCATTTCGTTTAATTGCCTGGAATCTCTTCGTAAGTGTTATAATATGCGAAAGCTTTCTTCTAATTTTAGGATGAGTATCGTTTGAATCACAGGACATTTATTTTGCTTTATTTATGAAATATATAGTTAAAATTGTTTCTTTTAATTATAATACTTCTTTTTATTAGACTACTTGTTATAACATTATTTTTTGATATAGATTATCTTCATTATCCGTATTATAATTTCAGGCGGAAGATGTGCGATCGGCTTTATTTCGATGTACGACTGTCTGCACGGAGCTAAATCACACTTTCCTGGATCAAAGCTGTCAGCGGGATGACACAGACCACGAGGAGGTCACTGAGATTTTGGAGGAAGATGGTGAGAAGACTCGGATACGATTTTGTGACTTAGACAGACTGGTAAAAGCCTGATCTAGTCGTTAGTCTTAGCTCCTAATGCTACAAGAAAGATGCTTGATATAATTATTAACTCATTTTCCGAGGGACGAGTAGATTTGCACATGTCATTGCATGACAGGGTAACATCCACCACTTTGGAAGTTGGTACATATTTTATGCTTCGCGTTGCAAAAGTATTTTTATGTAATCTGAATTATTAAAAAGAAAAACTTAAAACATAAATATTTCCAATACTTTGTTTTCGTGGTTTTAAAAATTGATTACGTCTTATGTTATTCTTTATTTCGAATGAATTGATGTAGGTAATAATGTCTAAGAAATGTATATTGCTTCTATTCTATCTATATTTCCGGTTTACTCAAACATTTTCTCTCCGATACCAGTAGACTGGCGAACTCCAGTAGGTGAACAGGTGTCGGTGGGTATCAGTCGTCAGTCTTTCTCTGGCAACAGTCCTGTGAAGGATCTCACCACCTCTTCCAACAAAGAGCTGGAAGAGAGGCGACTATTCCTGGAGGAGCGGGTGCTCAATCTCGAGGCTGAAATCGCCTCACTCGGTGAGACCAATAGGGGACTTGTCAGGGAGAAAGAGGAGTTAACTGAGGAGAGAAAGAAGACATTAAAGACGAAGAAGGTGAGGTGGCTGAACGGATTCTTTATTTGTTTTAAATTAACAAATTGACATTACTTCTGTGATTATAAGAACATTTAAATTAAATATATATATTATATATTTGTGATAATATAATACTATTCTAAATCTTGATGGACATTGTAATAACAGTTCGGATTTTATCCTCTCAATCGATATTGCCACCATTCACAATTATTATTATAAAAATGTAATAAAAAAGACCAGTTTGAAATTTCAAGCAAAATACTAACAATGAATGCTTCGTTAAACCTTAATTACAGACTACAACAGTTGCGACAATCACAGAGG
Organism: Invenusta paracnida; assembly: GCA_036023295.1. Taxonomy (NCBI): domain Eukaryota; kingdom Metazoa; phylum Platyhelminthes; order Proseriata; family Coelogynoporidae; genus Invenusta; species Invenusta paracnida. The sequence goes on along the minus strand of JAYRBW010068484.1, from coordinate 12,803 downwards.
AAGTCACAGAGGAGGTGATCTGCATCGGCCGGTCCCGCTTTCAGGCACGAATTCGCGAACTACGGGAAGTGAACCGCGAGATTTCGGACCAACTTTCTGGCAAACAGACAACGACGACGACTAACAACAGTGGGGCTCAAACGACACGTGCTGTGGCTCATGTTGTTGCACAATTGAGAGAAGAAGCAGAGGGGAAGGGCGAGAGTAAGGAGGAGAGGAACGATGGTGAGGAGTTGGTGATGGAGATTTTGACGCGGGCAGAGGAAGGCAGGCATCAGGCGGAGACAGAATTGGTGGCTGCTCGTGAGCGGATTAGTGTGCTCACTTCCGAAATGGAGGCTGCTGAGGCTAGGTTTGCCGCCATTCGAGGACAGGTGGGTTTCATTTATTAATTACCAAAGCGTGACGTTTATTATTCATTAAACTTTTGATTTATCTTATTTGATCGCATCTAATTTTAGACTCACTGCTTTGACGATTCATAAATAACTATATCAATTAGTATTGTATATCTCACTATTAGTACTGTTTGAATCTTCAGGTGGACGAGCTATGCAGACAAGCCAAGCACCGTGACCAACTCTTATCCGAACGAGAACAGGACCTAGAGGAGCTCCGGGTGACGCAGTGTCTGGAGCGCCTGGCGGCCGTAGAAACGAGCGCTCTGGCTTGGATCGACGAAGCCAAAAGTCTCTCGAATGAGGTTACTGCCTCCTTAGCCGAACCCATGACCCGTCTGACCTCCATGTCTTCCCGGCTCAAGGAGTTAGTGTCTGGCGACGACAGTGAGTCGGCCGTGGGTCACTACCTCAGTGAGATGCGGCAGTGTCGTGCGACTGTTAAGGTGGCCGTGCGGCGCGCTCGAGAGGACCACTTGGATGGTCTGCGTATTGAGGCGGTTCAGGCGAGGACCGAAGCTGAGGCCGCCCGGGGACGAGAGGCGGCAGTGGGAGAACGCCTGCGCTTGGCGGAGGTGGCATTGACCCGGCGGGGAGAAGAGGCAGCTCGGCTCTCAGCTGAGTATGAAGAAGTAGTGAGGGACAAGGTGGCGGTGATGCAAGATTTAGCGCGTCTCTTGGATGCCAGGGATGCCCTTGAGAGAGAGGCCATGGAGCTCAGAGGCCAGGTTCAGAGACTTCAGACACAGGTCAGTGTTTTATGCAGGTGGCACTTGGTCTGAATATCATTCCCATCTTTTACTGCACTTTTGATTTTCCCAGTAATGTAGTATATATATAAATAGTTATATATTATTGGCTCGTTGTAACCTAACATGCATTGGAAGTGTACTTATTAAAATATGATGGCCAAATTGAATTCAGGCGCACCCAAATATTATTAATTTGTTCACTTTTCATATGCGAGCCATGTATTAACATATTGAATTGTTTTCTGGGATTTTAATTATTTTAATTTTCAATAAATATAGAACTAAAAAATATGTTTACATTATATAATGGATGAGATTACCTATTAATTGATATCTATTTAGATTTTTATTATCCCATTTTTTCCCAACATTACAATTTGTCAGACTGATCTTACTGTACAATAATATATCTTGACTGAAAAAAAAATGTATTTCATGTTTTTCCTGTTTAATTGTTATTGTTATAGCGAATTATTCCCTATGTTACTTTAAATTAAAAACAGTGATTGAGTTCACGGAAAGATTTTTGGAAGAATAGTGAATAATTAATATTTTTATTTAAATTAAGATTAACAACGTTATTGTTGTAAAGAATTTATTTTTACATTGTTTATGACATTTTATTAATGAAGGCTAATAGTTTTTTTTGCTAACTAACTTCTTATTTCAGAATACTGAATTAGATGCTGAGAAGGAAGAGTTGTTGAAAAAACTCGAAATTGCTGAGAGTAACTTTTCAACGGAGAAGGCATGTAGAGAAAGGTAATTGTTACATTATCTGTATATTAAACATTTTTAAAATAATATTAGTTTCTGCAGACTTAGAAATTGTTATTGGGGATAATACAAAAATGGTTTAAGTAACAATCTTGTCATGTACGTACCGAATTATGAATCAGTTTTCTTGGAGTTTAGAGACTTAGTTTTCTTGTCTACTCTAACCAGCTACCTATATTCCGATGTCTATTTAGCTAGCACATTCTATCCATTAAATTAAAAGGTTGTTTGTAATTCTTACCTGGATAAAAGTAGACTAAAACTATGAGATCCTGGTTATTTATAGTAAGTCACCGCTTTCTTCAGCCTGAAACTGCAGTTAGATCAACAGACAGCGGAGCAGGCGGATAAATGGCGTGTCGACCCGGAAACCCTTCGGAGTGCCACTAACCTGCAGCGACGTGTGGCTGACCTTGTCGAGCAACTAGAGCGACAGAAGAACTTCTCACGAGAGATCAAGGAGAAGCTGCAGTCAAGAACAAGGTGGTGCCAGTTTAAATTTTATTTAATATCAAGGTATTATAATATAGTAGTTTAATTTATTGTAATAACAGCTGGTTCAATTTTTGTTTAATTTTCATTGTTGATAGATTTTTCAATTCTTCTGATTTTGTTGCCTTGTGGAGGGAGCTATGAGGCGTTTTCTTTGAAGGTGAAGATAGTGCCTCAAAAATAAATTATATCTACAGCAGCTTCAGTAAGAATTAAGTATGCTACATATTTTCTGGAAGAGTAAAAGAAGCAGAAAGTGAAGTGGTGGAAAGTAAGAAGGCTGCTGCAGAGCTCTAAGAAAACAAAAGAAGAAAAGACGATATTTGTAGTTGGAAGTGGAACATTTGCAGGCCAGGGTGGATGTCTTCTGTGTCAATGCCATACAGGAAGCTACAAGAAAACGGATAGATGATTTGGCCAAACTTTAACACATCTACGAGTAATAAATCTATACTTCCTTGACGGGTCATATTATTATAATATAATATAAAAGTATATAGTATGTGTTAATTAGTTTTTTTTAATAGTTACACTGCTACATGTTATAAATATTAAAATAGAATTTTTAAATTTTAGATAAATCTCTTTTAATTTTATGAAAATGGGGTCCTTAAAGGACTTGCTTCGAATTCTGTATGAACACCGTTAATAACTGTGCCTCCTTTTTTACTCTCCAATTTATATTTTATTTTTCTTGAATAGGGGAAATTGTTGTCTCGAAGTGCGTTGTAAATTTAAATGTATTTAATGTATTATTCATTGTTTTTACATATTTGATTAATTATACTTAAAACAATACTATATTACTATAATATGTGTATAAATAGTAGCTATATAGTACATTATATAAAAAACAGATATAAATTATATTATGTGATACAATTTGTTATTGAACTAACTCGTCATTGGTCCTTTCAATTGAAATCTAATTCTCAACTCCGTTTTGTTTAGTTCAATATTAGTTACTAAACACATTTAATTTCAATTACGCTACTGTCGTATTTTGTTGTTAACATCTTTTTTTGGACATCTTTTAATGCGTATAATGTTATTAATATTTGTGTGCTCCAATCCCCACCCGCTAATCCAGTCGGTTGGAGCAGGCGCTCACTGAGAACGGTCGACTAAAGCGAGTACTCCGCGAGAATCAGACTCGTGTGACTGAGGCCACTGAGCAACTCACGCGTCTGGAAGCCATCATCACTGAGCGGAATCTGCGCATTGAAACATTGGAAGAAGAGGTGAATGCCAGTAACTGTGTCGTCACACCCGCACCCGCCAGAGGGAGAGAGGAGGGTGCGATCGAGTTGTCGCGCAGGGCTCCTGCACAACTACTTTCCGGAGGTGGTGATGGCGACATGAGCTTCATGACTGCTTCCATCACTAATGTCACTGTCTGCGAGTGAGTTGAATTTATAAGTTATTATATTGTTATATTTATCTTTCTGTACAGTTCCCGTGTTATAAGGATAATCACATTTGAAGAATATCTATTACAATATAATAGATAATATTAATTTTTGTTTAAGAACTTCATAGCCCGACTTTTTAACAGTTGTTAATATTTACAAAGTAAAATGTGAATACAACCTGTCATCAAACTATTTTGCTTTGTATTTATTTGTATTATTTTGCTTTGCTAGACGATACTTATATTGTACTGTTGCTAGTTTTTCTACTTTATACAATAATTACAATAATAATTATTATTACTAGAATATAATTACTGTTATAACTTACGAATGATAAATAATTGCTTAATGATCATAAAAAATGTGCATCTTTTCTCGTTTTCATATAAATAATATTACACTAGTGTGCAAAAATGTCGCCGCCCTTTTATTATTAAATTTCCATTAATGTAAGGCTGGACTTTCACTCTTGAAACAGGCGTTGCTATTGAAGTATTTAATCAATAATTGTTTTATACATTTCTGAAACGTCCCATATAGTGGGCGGGAGGTGGGCAATACTTCTGCCCTAGTGTGTGTACATGCATAACTTGATTACATTTATTAGCACTGTTAAATATTATTGGTTAGCTGTTAATCAGTCTTCACTATTTTTGTTGATGTAAACAATGAGCTATTTAAAATTGAGAGAGTAAAATATGGTCTGATAATTATTTTGTTAGTTTTATAATAGAGCTGTGTTGGTTGGCTTTATTTTAACTTATTTCATGTAAATTGAAGTATGATGTGTGTTAATCACGATATTGAGACTGGTGCTTAACAGATTTTTATTCTGTAATATATAATTTCATGTGTGTTAATTTGAGTTTTTGGGATTTTTCACAAATTGTAACTTTATATAAAGTTGAGTTTTATGTAAAGTTCTTATGTACTCTGCTTTATTTATAAAGAATTGTTAATGAATCTTAATCCACACAAAAATAAAAGTTAAACTGTATTTTTATTTATTCATCATTAAATTTATATATCTGACGTTTAAAAAGTATTCGAATAAACTATTTTCATGAAGCAACTTAAATTTTCTTTTAAACACCGTGTTAGACCTGTCATGAAATATGCCAACGGAAAATGTTAAGACTAACTTTTAAAGTAGTGCTACTGTGGCTTATGTCAAAAGGATACTAAATAATTACATAGCTTAATGGCGTAATTTCTATCGGCAAACATTTGATATAATTTGCTTTTTAGAAACCGAAGTACCTAATTGGCTTCGATATTTTTTATTAATTGATTTCCTCGAGTGTTTTTTTTAAATAAATCTATGTTTAAGAGTTCTCTTCTTAATTTGACTTCTGCGTGAGCGTGCAAGTATAAGCACCAGTATCTTCCCGTTTCCATAGCGACTGTGAGTCTCTTCCCAGCTTTCTGGACCAGGCGATGGACCTACAGCTTCGCGCCAAGGACAAGTTGAATGCAAGCCTACGTGCACAACTTTCTCTTCTCGAGGCTAGTTGCTGTTGGTCCTCTTCGGCTGAGCAGTCCGGTCTTATGGTCAGTGCTTCTCCAGTTGTCAAGGCCTTGCCGGATACGCCTGGTAATGTTTCTTCCTCATCTGTCGGTGGTGGGGTTGCCGGCGAGACTGCCAGCACGCTATTGACTCGATTTATGGAGGTGGGTATACTCGGGATGCTAGAGTTACTATTAATTATTTACTCCGTTAGAAGAATTGAGGTTGTAATAGTATTGAACCTTTTTTAGATTGGGTTTCTAAAATATATTGCAAACAATATCGTTATTGATCGCATTGTTCGGGTTATCAAAACACAGAAAACAAAATAATACGGTGGCTCTTACTTGATGAATAATAATAATTTATTCTAAATTGTGTCTTTGATTACTGGTCTAGTTCATTAGTTTTATCTGATTAACAGTTTGGTGCTTAAATTAATAGTAAAAACATGTTTTTTTCTGATTGGTGAACTGTAGTTTATTTTTGACATTTAAATACTTTATGTCACAACATATTTTAAACTCACGTTCACGTGAAATTAGTGGCGTCGTGAGTGTTATGTGTATTAAAAGTAGTTTTTTCTTTTGCTATATATTTATTTGCCTTATGATATTTCGTAATTAAACCTCACCATTTCTTAACTCTAAAATGACCAGACATTTAAGGATGTAACCCTGTAAGTATAAGAATAAACAGAAACCACGCCTTCTATTTTTTCGGTTAAAAAAATAAACAATCTGATAACATAAAGTAGCAGTAAATTAATACTTTGTAACGATAGTTTGCTATTTGCATTAGAAGGGATATTATTTGGTTCAATAAGAAATACAATTTTTCGGGTATTTATACTCTATCCGCTATGGACGTATTGATTAGTTGATAATATGGTAGTCATTATTCTACCTTACGTAAGTAGAAATTATCATCGAATTGTCCCATGGCAGGAGGTGGGTCCCCTACGGAACGAGTTGGAACAAGTTATCACCGAGAACAATCGTCTTCGGGATCATCTGATAGACAGGCTCAAGACCAATGGCTGCCGGAAAGCATGTGGAGGTAGGTATACCACTTGTTCGCTTCTCTGCTTCATCCTTTTTTCAAACTGCATAAACTACGGGAAAATAAAAATAAATGAGTAAATAAATTGTATCCTTTATACAACTACGAAGTTAATTTCTTCCTCTTATACTGTTAAGAACATGTTACATTTCATTCCTATATTTGTGCATGGCAGGATATCTCAATAATAAGCAACACATTAACATTAATTTACTATTATCATTGTTATATGGTGTCTTCCAAATATGATATTACTATACTACTGTATCAGTGGGAATAAAAAAAACTATCCAAAATATTTACAATATTATTTTACATGTTGGTAGTCGTCTGGTTTTATTGCTGTTTTTACAAGATTATTTAGTATTTGGTCGTTTTTTGCATCACATTTTTTATACGTGTTCATATCAGGGACAATACTTTAATAGGGTATTAAAGAATTCCCTGGTTCATATAAAATATCGACTCATAAATTGGAAACGATTATATTTGATAGAATTTTTTTTAGTGTACAGTTATCTATATTTTGTTTGAAGGGAAATGTTCTGAGGTTTGACGTGGAGCTGACATATTTAGAAATATATTTTACATAATATTTTACAAAATGTCCCTTTTGTGCTATCTCACTTCATAAAGATCTTGAACGAGAGGTAAGATCAGCCCGGAATGAGTCGAAGATCTGGGAGGACAGAGTGAGCCACCTTGAGTGCCGACTGAGTCGACAGTCAGCGAGTCTGACGGAGATCAATCGACGATTGGGGGAGGCGGAGACTGACCTCTGTCAGCGAACCACTGAACTTGAGGTGACAAATATTAACCTAGTAATTGATTTTTTTGTCGCTTTCTGTTCAATCTGTTGTTCTGTACTGTAGTTAAAAATCAAATTTGGCTTGTTGATTGGGAAATCGTATATTTTAAGGGACATTTAGCTTTCCAAATATGATTCACATTAAGTAGGTTCAATTTTATTTGCTATTATAAACCTCAAAAAATGGAAAGTTTTTTTTATAGCATACGGTCTCGAGAACAATATACAAAATCAGAAAGTCTTGTCAAAGTATGAAAACTGGTTGTAAACATTTATACAAAATACCACTATAAATTGGCTTTCGACTATAATATTATATCGACACGTTTAAAACAGGAATTTCATGTTAAAGCCTTAATTAGCATTATAAGTCTTAGTCCAAGTTCATATTTTCGAAAATGGGGTCCCTAAAATAGCTCTTTTTTCTCTATGTTCACCAAGATGACCTATTTCTAACAATGGTAACAAAAATTCTTTCTCAACTGGGAAAATGTTCAAAATAATCCGAGTTTACTATAATTTTAAATTTATTAGCCTCATAAAAATGTTATAATTTCATTATTATAGTGTATTTAAACAGCATTATTCCGATTTTTATAAGGTGATGAAAAAGAGCGAAATTGTTAAATCTATATGCACTTTATGCGCACTGCAATAATTTAAATATATATATTGTTTTAATTGTAGTATTATCTAAAGGTGAGCCATTGTTTTTAAATCGGTTTTAGTTATGGTTTTAAACAGTACTCTATGCACGTGCACATTAACTGGAGATTTTTAGACTGAAGATGCAGCCTTATCTTTATGTGCACAATTATTTATTTATTTTAAGTACACACACTAAGCAATCGCTAAGTCTCCATTAAAGTTTGCGGATTTATCTATAATGAATTTCTATGAAACAAATAAGGTGTATTGCGTGGTTTTCATTCGAATTATATGTATATGTTTTTTTATTATTACAAAACAGAGTAGTCTAGGCATAGTCAAGTGTAAATTGCGATTCGCTTTGCCCGGATACCTATGCTATGTGGAAAATAGTTGCCAAGTGGTTTGAATCCCGGCCTTCAACCCCTGTACGTATCCGCTTGGCTTTGACAAAGGGATTTGCGCTGCTGCATTGATCCAATTATCGATTTTCTATCTAACCTTCAATGTGTCTGCTTGTTTGTTTTTGTTCAATTATTTATTGTTCTAGACTATTGTGCAACATTACAAGTTTCATATTTATTACATACCCAAAGAGACCGAAATGCGATATGCAATATAAGTTAATTTTAATTGCTTTTACTAAGTAGATAATCATCGCTTGATTAGTTTAGTTAAATGGGATATGTCCCGATATATAGTTTATATAAAGATTTAGAAAGTTATAACATTTTATTATGGTAACTTGCATAACTAAATTTAATATTTTAAGTGTTTTGTAACTTTTCATCTATTCTGTATGTCGTTTAAATACGTTTTAAATAAGTGAAACGAAGGTTACTTGTTTGTTTTATATTTAATTTTACTCCGCGTAAATTAGAAGCAAAGTTAGAAAACTCTTCATCGGATTCATGTTTTTTCAATCTATAATTTTTAATAAATTCTGTAGAAATCCGGAAAATTTAATCCTGGTCTATAATTTTATTTCAAAAACTGGTCAGTATTGAGCTTAGAAATAGGTTAACTGACAACTCTCACATTTGTACATAATGACTTAACCCCCCCCCAGTCGGCTCAACACCTGATCGACACTTTGAAACTGGAGACTAGTATTCTCCGCGACCTCCCGGATCATCACACCCAGTTACCGTATGAGAGTGGACAGGAGGAGGTGAACTTGGTGCGACAAGAATGCCAGCGACTTCGACTCCTACTGGAGAAGACGACCGCCTCCAATGCTCGTTTGGAGGGACAGTTGACTGAGGATCATCACCAGTGCCGAGGTGTGTCACCTTGTTTTTTATTTGTGTTTGTAAAGAATGGCCAACCCTCTTCAAAATAAATAACATATTTTTGGAGATGTCCGAGTAAAGATTATATTTATTTCTACATTGTTATTTATTTTGATTAACATATTTTTAAAATAAAATATCCATTTGTTTTCTTGTTTTTAAACAAAATTTTAATGGTTGGTTGGAAATACTATAATTTGTTGTTCATATTTTAGTATGTTCATAATACCCCGGTCGGTAAAAATCATTATGTTTTACTTTTATCGGTTTGAATTTAAATAATAATTACTCAACTTGTACTGAGCAAATTGAAATATAGTGTGGTAAACTAAATGAAAGAGATAATAGCAGTCACTAATTTGATGTTAAACCCGATCTCACAACTTTGATTTATTTCCCAACAATATACATATCCATTTTGTTTATTCTATTTTTTTACTTAAAAAAAGACTCAGTTCACAAACGTTTTTCATTTTGTAGAAAAGAAGTACATGGACAGATAATTTTTTAAATTACTCTCAGAAAGGGAAAATTTCTAGCTTTACAAAGAGTGAAGGAATAAGAATTATATGCAACTATAAGTTAAAGTGGCTCAAAGAAATTTTGTATTGACATTAATAATTTTTTTTTGTTAATCAGATTAATTCCTACATTAAATGATTATTGCTAATGTTTGATAATTTGACTCCTAAAGACATCTGTCTATTTCATCCAGCCGGTTCGTTTTACTCTTGTGACAAACTTTGTACGTTTTGTATTGTTCTTCTACATATATTTTCATAAACATTTTTGTAAACAAGTAACACGCGTTCTAATGTCTCCTTTATTTTTTCCTTACAGGACAATGCTACGTTTTATTTTGACTCCTTATTTATAAACTTGAATACCAATTTTATTTAACAATATTTTATTTTATTTGAGTGTGATTAGATTAGCAATTAATTTTATAATTTAACTATGGATTAATTGAATTTGTACTCGATTTTTTTTTAAGCAGGGGCCATCCTGTTTTTATTTTGATAAGAGGTTTAAAAGCTCTTAAAAAAATATGTCCGCCCTTAAAAAAATGTCCGTTTTCTAAAGTTGTTCAATTCATTAATAGCCTCTTCGATAAATGTCATTTGTTCGCAATCACAACAAGATTTGTATTTGTATTAATAGTATCTATACTATAATTATTATATTATCAAGAAATTACATACTTTCGGTAATGCTTATGACGTTTTGGCAATAGTATTATACGATTACAATAAGAGTATCTACGATTTTAAGCCTTACTTTTGTGTTGTTAGTGTTTAATTTAAAAAATACTTAAAACTGGGAATAGTCCTAAAAATTAAGAATACATCTAGAGATTAAATAGTTTTTGCAGTATATTATATTATAATCAGTATTATATATGTTTCTTTTCTGGTTTTTTAATTGATCTGTATTGTATTGTTTATATTACTAATGTATGTGTAGCTGGGATATATTTCTTTAATTTATTCTCTACTATTTTAAGGTTATCAATTTAAACAATTTTAATGTAATATAATGCGATGACAAAGTAAATTCTCTAATATAAATATTAACTAATAAGAAAGAAGAATATTCACATTTTATTTATTGTATATTAGATAGCAATCAAAAGTTTGTAACTGAACTATTTTACAGTCTAATGACGCCTCTCTCGATTTGTTCTGACTTTTAATTTAATATTGGGTCTAAAATTCAATTAAATATAGGATTCAAATTGGGGTTCCAATTGGAATCCTCCTCCCCTCCCAAAGGTGAGTTGGGTGAATTCTGTTTTAAATGTACCCATAAATGCCAGTTCGGCAGTATACTCATCTAGTCACGGATATTGACACTAACATTATATTTTTGATAAATTAGTTACTGTTTGTTAATTTGGCATATTTCTTTGTTTGTAAATAAATCTAAAAGCAGTGTTAATGACCGTTTGGCACAAATTTAGTAGCTACCTAATATTAATTGTATTGAATTCTGTCTTCTCAAAACTGACAATGCTTTTCAATTTGTGATCAGAAAATGAGAAGCCGAAGAAGGATTCGCCTCTGCATTTTGATAATGATTGTGCCCTTGGTCGTTGTTCCCCTCCTCCACTTGTGGAGACCAAGACTGTTGGAGACCAAGCACTCGATGCAGCTAATGTGGACTGGCTCCGTGGAGAGGTGGACCGTCTGCGTTGTCAGCTCTACCGGTCTCAGCGCCGATATCGGGAGTTGAAGGCGAGCATAGTAAAGCAGGGGGTCCGTATGGAGGACGCACTTGTCAGTCGATGTAAGTTAGTATTGAGTTGATCAGAAGTTATAAAAAGAATCTGGCACAGTCGCTTCAAAAGAGAGATAAAACAAAGGGGAAAAATAAAATAAAAATAAAGGGTAACTATATAATAAGACGACTAAAAGGAAAGATATATATGCCAAAGGTAGGAAAAACTGGCTGCTTCTAGGTAGAAAATAATAAAATATCAACAAAATGAGAGTAAACGACAACACAGCAAAACCTGAGGGGAGGAAAGAATGTTAGGCATTAACCAAGCTATACAAATATCTCAGGCCTAGGAAATTATAAGGTGTAAAGTTGTTATATTATGTTAAACAAAGTTTAAAAAGGGGAGCTATGTAGATTAGCTGGATAGTTTCTGACTTCTATGGAAATAGCCATTCTTTGTGACAAATTAATAAGCTGCCAGAATAACTTGAATCAACCTGCCGAGATAACAGCTAGGTGTTACCTAGATTAGTGAAGCCTACTGGTATAATAATCGGTCAGATATTGAAAATAGGCCAATTATGAGAGAAATCAAGCTTCGGAATACTGGAATGCTTCGTATGCAGTAGATTCTCGCTCCATCTCACTGTTTATACTAAATGAAGATTCTCAGTCTGCAACCTGTTATTACCATATTTATTATTTTTCGTGCAAATTTCAAAACAATAAATATGCAGTGCTGATGCAAGCTGCGTTTTTAAACGCAGCTGCGTTTTTTGTTAAAAACTGCGTTATTGCGTGCGTTTTTTTAATATTTCTAGATTTCTGCGTTTTTTATTTGATCATTATTTTTTATTATTTTTATACAACAATTTTCGTAATTTGTTTAAAAATGGGTTTAAATAGATAGGGAGATCCAGTGATTTTGGAGATCCAGTGAACCATCTTTCTATTGATGACATGTTGATTGGTGAAAACACTCGCAATTTGATTAACAATAAAGAAAGCTATAGGCGAGTACTGTATCAGGTATGTAAATTATACATATGTGGAAAATGAATCTTTTTTTCCTCTAAAATATATGCTAAACTATATAAATTTTATAACATTATCTGATTTTTTATTAGATGAAAACGTTTTATGTTAAACTGGCTTCGTCAATTTCAAAGAAACTCCCTTTCAAAAATGAACTCCTCCCTCTTCTTCGATTCATTGGAATGCCGCCAACATTAAACCCTCAAGATGTACTTCGGGTGTCCAAAATGCTGCCAAATGTTTTACCTCAAAATGAAGGTGATCAACTTGTTACAGAAGTCAGTTTGTTCAATCTTCGTGACAAATCAGATTCAGTTGTGAATGTGTCAGAACCAGCCTCAGCTTGGCACAACATTTACACATCTTCAGAGTGTACATTTCCTCGCTTATGCCGAATATC
>JAYRBW010068473.1:0-27561 GCA_036023295.1 Invenusta paracnida | reverse complement strand
CCTAACTTTACCCCCCAGCCAATAATCTAATTCTCTCTCTCTCTCGTCTCACCATGAACAGGAAGGCATCCGGGAGTCCTTGCAGACTATGCGCGTTGATAAAGACGAGTCCGTCCAACTCAAGAAACTCTCTGATTCCAACAATCCAATCCTCAACAAACGACGCAGAAAGGAACGCTTTCCTATCCCCGAGGAATCCATGGAAACGGGATAACTTGTCTGTCATTGCCATGTCACTTTGCTCACTGTTATGTCCTGTCACTGCGCTACTCTTATGTCACTCTCCTCCATAGTGACCGGAATTGTGTGTGACTTAGTAATTGTACCTCCTTTGATTTCTATCTCTCCGCCATCCAACCCATTTTTTCTGTTCGTTCTTAAAAGTCCCGTCCATCTTTTTTCTTTCTAAAATTCGTGTTTTGATCGCGATTGACTTGAATCGTTAAATTGTTGAAGATATTTAGGACAGGTCACCGAGTAGAATTGAGAGAACATTCGGAGAATAGATAAATACACACTCCCAAACATTGACTTATTTATGTATTATACATACTCTTCATCTTTGTTACCCTAACCTCCTCCTCTTTTTACCTTCTACATTGATATCATTGCGACAGTACAGCTTAATTCGATAGTTATTACGTTCTGCACACACATACACACAGTCAACACGACGTATGTCTCTGACTATCTATCTGTAATTTAAACTTTCACTGCAGCCATTATTACAGTTAGATACTATATATCCAGATGCGGTATGTGTATAATGAATATTATATTGTAGTAATTATAGGTGTGTTTATGTTTTTTTTTAATCTAGACGCATTCTCTTTTTGTTATAAACGACATTTGTATACTGGACACGCATTCATATACACATAATATTATATTACAATGACTAACTAGTATACTTTTCCAGCTATATAATCTTACTATTTCAACTTTCCACTCTTCTATAATAATTATGTACTATCTAGTTTTGTCCGATGAACTAATTAGCTATAATTGTTTTTGACAAATATTTATATCTATTCATAATTTTTATCCTGATAGTTTTATACCAACTTAAGTGATATATCTTTTTAATAATATTTTTAACGGGATGTTATTCTCATTATCATGTAAATATAGTAAGTTAATTGTGCTAGATGTTTTGTTTCGGCCAGTAACTTCCTTTTTAAATAAGGACTTCTGTTTTTGGTGGACACTTCTTTTGACTTAATCGGAATCACTACTAATGATGAGGCTTTTTAAAAATGTGACTTTGTATTTTTCCTTTCGGCCTTACATCTATGCCAATATAATCTTTAAAAGTGTACTTTGATTAAAGTTATAATCTTTTCCATTCCATGTGGGATTATTTGTTTTACTCAACGCGGAAAGAACCATTTTTGTTTGGTTCCTTCTTCCCAAAGGCATATTTACAATACTTTTTGCGTTTTTTTTTAAGATAGTTTAAACATTACTTCAATCATATATAATATATTTTTAGAGAGATTTATTTTCAAAATATTCAGCATTATAGTGAGAAAATGATAAAGTAAGTGAAATTTCAATAATTGTAAGAGTTAAGATATATGAATTTGTTAAATTTTTGTTTTTGGCTGCGAGTCGGTTGGTGAAAATGTTTTCTGATTGCTGATTGAATATTTTTACGTTGAATAATTCACATTTAGTCGTTTAACTTCATATTACTTTATCACAGTAGTAATAATTTCAACTGTTATTGATTTCATATTCATCGCTCTGTAAATTATCGTTTTCATGTAATAAATTGAATGTAAATGGGTTGGGAAAAGTAGTTTTAAATATTTTGAATAAATTTATTGTTCGAGCAAATATATATATTTATCTGTTTTACTACATATTATACTGCAATCAAGTATTAAAACAAGATTTTATAAAAGATTTTGTTAGCTGAATCGGTAGTAGCATAGATATTGTTTATCTATTTCGATGGGCGATTCTGAGAATTCTAAGTTTGAATTTTCATTCAATTAATCGATTAAGTTTTGAATGTCTCTAGTTATTTGATTAAAATAGTAATTAGGTATATTAAAATAAATGTGTACTTGGACTTCGGAATATATATATAAACAATAACGTGGTCCTCGTATGTATACTATATTTGAGAATTTAAATATGGCTTTTTCTAAATATCTAAAAACAATTGAAGGCTAGTGAAAATAAGGCTGCAGCGAAATGTTAATTAGTATAGAGATGTGAAATACTAACGTAGGAACATCTTGAGCTATAAGTACTGGCTTATTATGTGTGCATTTCAATTAGTCCATAACTTTTTTATTCATATTTTTGAGACTACCAATTCTTTCATAAATTTTAGTTTCGACTACATTTATATATTTTAATTCGTGCTGTCATATTTTCTTTTCAAAGCAGAATGTAACATACATGTCATCCTCATTTTATCCATTATAGCTCATCAAATTGGAAAGAAAATCAATATTAGTTTACGAAATTTTGTTATAAGCTGCATTATTTCTCTATTGCCAGAAAAACATTATTAATCCCAATTTTATTTATATCACATTGGAATATTATTAAGCTTGTGATATCCATTTAGTATATATATTATTTAATTCGTATAAATATATGGTGATTTTTGCATTTAGCTTAGAATTTAAATAATATATTTTAACTTAAGTTATAGTGTTTAAACATTAGATACTATACTTATTAGTAAATGCATAAGTTATTAATTCAGCTTTATAAGCATAATTGTTAAAATTCAAAATATATTTGTGCACTACTAATAGATTATTAGTAAAAGTAGTATTAAAATAACATTAAATAAATTCTTTTGTTCAGTCTTCTTCTCGTATAACATTAATAATATTAAAACGTTCACTGACACATCACTTGGGTGTTTTAGTCTATACTAAAGATAATTTTTTATGCATCAATTTCATCCTAAAATATATCAATTAAATTGTTTTGCAATACTTGGTGCTGAATTAAGTTTTATACTATTTCTAATGAGGTATATCATATTGTAATATATTTTTGAAAAAACTTATTGTTATTTCAAAGGTATAATATGCGAGTTAATGAATTAATTAAGACGCTCACCCATCTATAAAGGTAGATTAAATAATAAAATATTCAATTATTAAAAATGCGTTGATACATAATAGTATGCGAACTATCCAAAACTGGCCGTAATGATACTAATTTCGTCAAAAATACAAAAATGACAAATTTGGCCCAAAAGAAAACTACTGAAAGAGTGTATAACAAAATAACAAGTGTAGATTAATACGGACATAGCAAAATATATTTATCACTTCAATAATATAATAGATTCGTATTTGATATTACATACATATATAGATATATAAATACGTAGATACAAGATGGAAAATATAGGACTTTAACTCTGAAATAAATTAGTGTGGTGTGTATGCTGTAAAACAATGAATGGTCTCTATAAATTGTATGGCCACATAGGATCTAGTAAGAAATGTTTGTAGATTATCAAGTTATGGTAATGTTATTTACATAGAACGTACCCCCAAAAACTGAGAGTAAAACAATCATAATTAATATGTATAAACAGCCTGATTGTAGGCATTTTCGCGCACACAATAGCGCCACATAAAAAAACTGAAAGATGAAAAAAAAACTGTTCGTCGACACATAAGATCAACATAAAATAATAATAATAATTACAAGTAACAATTATAATACAGACTCAACATAGTACTTATGTCGATTTGGCAATGACGATAACTATTAATATTATCATATAAGTATTATGTAAATAGCACAGAAAGTACAGTTCTGGTTCAATGACATTTGAAATGGTGTAGAAATATATTTGTAAATCGGTAATGACTGCAAATAACCAACAAAAACAAAAACAAAAAATCATATCAGTAAGAGTATGATATAATATAATGATTTGATAATAATCATATTCAAATAGAAATAAATAGGCAATTTTAAGACACAAAATGAGAGTCAGGCTTATATTAAACATCTCACTTAGCTCAATCCACTTCTATACAAGAGTTTAGCCATTTCAAGTTGGGATTCAGATTGTAATATGCCTAAACAGCGTCTTTGTCTTTTAAATATATACTGTTATGTGTAATTGGCGTTTCCCAAAAAGGTAAAAACTATATTAATTAACATTAACTTGAACATTTCATTATTTTAAAATAAAATGACACATAAGTGGAACATAAACGCCCAAAAATATTGAGTGACCAATAATGCCAATTATCCAATAATAAGCCAGTATTTAAAAAAAAATCACGACTTATAAGGAAAAACAATACAATCGACATTAGTACTCATTTGATAATAGCGATTTAATTACTTTTTACAAGTTTGGGATATGTATATTCTAGATACATTTTATTATAATATGTATAAATTGATTAAAATGTACAGTTTTTAGTGGGATATTTAAAATGAATATCGTAGATATATATATAACTCAAAATAACAAAATAAATGTATAAATACACTAGCACAACGAGAAGGAAATAAAATCAATGAAAATTCACTCATTGAAATAATCATTAATTGGCTGGTGATTGGTGATGATACATCACGCATGACATAATTATTTTTAGTTATAAATAGAATATTTACACACATTTCAAAGAAACCAGACATGCAATGATATTCGTTGGTTGAGAGCCATCTTACTCGTTTAGAGACAATTACTCTATCCACACTGATTCAGCAAATACCATTTGAGAGACACGTGTTAACAAAGTCGGTACTTTTTATGATTATTGTAATAAAAATGGGGCTTACACCACATCCTTTGAGCTATTAATAATAATAATGCTATCTTTTCAATATTTCGAATAACATACATTCTCCATAGCTTCACATTTTAAGTCTATTACGCATAACTTCAAAAATATTTATGATTTGAACATAATTAGCAGTAGTCGTAGGCAACATTGTGGTAGTTAAAACCTATTGCCGACATTTTGACTCCTGCGCACATATTGAAGAAATAAATTAAACATTAATAACTAATGAAATATTAAATAAAGTACTAGTGTGATGATATGCCCAAATAGCATTTAGCTGAAGTAGTGTGCCTATGGAGTGAAAAGTGGCTGTGGCGTTGTTTGAGCGCGACTCTATCGATGGCGATGTCGTGGCGAGTCGATCGAGGCATCAACGATCAGCAATACAGGAGTACAGGGAGTATATCAACTGACAAGAGTATTCAGTCTCCTCTACTGAGTACATCCTTGATATTATTGAAATAGAGAATAATCAATTTGTAAACTACTGTATGTGTTATGTAAACCTATAAAAAAATAGGCAAAATCAAATTTGGCCAATTGAGATAAGCGCAACAATCCGGACATGTATAATAATATGCCCGTTTACAGTGAACACTCGTCTAGCGACCTACTCTCTTTGGGTAGAAGGCTGTTCATTTAATAAGTTTGAAATCAATCGCGAAATTAAAATTTCCGTAAATAACCAAAAAAAGTGGAATAAGCTATCAAGTTTCTTCATTAAAAATATGAAATTGGAGAAATGTATCTAAGAAGGTAATGCGTCTGTGACGTATAATAATATTATGAAGAAATACCGTTTTGAGAAAATAATAATGCGCTATTTGTCTGCATTTATAAACGAGCTCCCTTTTCTTACTTTCAATATTCCAGAATCAATAAATGAACAGCCTCTAGATGTTAAAAAGAGAAGAGAGAAAGGTGTGCAGATGTGCTTTAGTCCCCCATATGTGTCGCACTGGGCTGCTCTGGTGAGACAATGCTCTCTACCTTCACTGCGGCGCCTCCCCTGGAGACAGTTGCCATAACAACAGGCTGCAGGTCAGTGGACCGCGAGCTGGCACTACTACTACTGCCCGCCTCGCTGGAGCACCGATCAATAATGCTTGTGAGTTGCTGCTGCTGCTGCTGCTGCTGCTGCTGAAGATGCACTGGTGGCGCGGTCTCTGTGCCACCGGGGCGGAGAGGGTCGGTAGAAGTGCCAGCATACACGGACTTCATACGGTGGAGCTCCTCGATGAGCTTCTGGTTCTGGTTCTCGAGGACGGTGACACGGCTCTCCAGACAGCGAACGTATTCCTTCTTCTTGCGTCGGCAGTCGCGGGCTGCTTCCCTACACAAGTCAAGAGAGAGGCACAGTTGGGGTTTGGGGACATGTAGTCAGTCCCATCGCCAATCTGGGAATACTTTAGACATTCTCTGGCTTGTGGTCGGTGATTTATCTTAATTTCAAGCATAAACCGCTGATTTAGCTAGTATCGAAATTAAATATCGAGGTGAGAGAAAACTAGCCTGAAATGTGTCGCTTGTCTCAAAGTAAATTGCCACTGCCAGATTGTGTATCAAAATAGGTTTCAAGACTTTTTCTCGAATGATAATTATTTGTGTCAACTATTTCATTTTATTGCTTTCGTGTTCAATTTTTATTGTTCTATTTAAAAGTTAAGACGCAGATAAATTATTAGTTGTTGTTATATTTAAGGTTTAAAATTTAAGAAACGGAATTTTATTCACATTAATTATCAGTAGTTTAATAAATTGCAGTTTTCAAATTAAAAATTTACACCGAATTACATTGTTACATAATATTATGTAAAAAACATTACAATAATTAAGAAATTAAGAAAAAAATCACTACAATTATTTAAGTGTCTGAAAATGTTCATAATTAATACTCATTTTAAATTAAGCAATTATCATTCAATGTGATGTGATTTGATGTAGCTATAACAAAACGAATTATATTTGTAACACAAGCATTCCGAAAAGATAACTTATATCAGTAATGATTTATTTGTAAATATATTCCTGCATTAAAGACTTATAAAAAATAATTCATAATTAATCTTACTGAATTATTTTTTAAGTTAATTTTAAAACAATTTGAAATAGGAAATGCAATCATAATTTCCACGCTTTTAGAAAAATGAAATTTTAAATAATAATGTAACTTCCACCTAATGATAATTAATTTTCGTAATACAATACAATACAGTTTCTGCGTGTTAAACTGCGACCAATTTTTATACACCTGACACTGTACTAATGATAAATAATATTTGAAGTATTAAATTAATTTTAATCAAATGCATATTTTACTAATTTTTATTCAGTTAATTTGTTATCAGAATAAAATTATGAACAACAATTTACACAGTTAAGAAAAAGAGAAGGCCTTTCAAGACTTTACTGTAACTTTGCGCGTGGGAGATCTAAACACGTTTACGAACCTGTTCTTGAGAAGTCTCATCTGTCTCTTAGAGGAGGAATCACCTTCGAGATTATTGTTGGAGGTGCCACTGGAGGGCGAGATGGGAGGGGCGTGTATCAGACCAACCGCCCCGTTGGAGGTCACCATCAGATGCTGACCCGCCTTTTGATTGGATGATTCGTTAGTTGGTCGGAGAGGGGTTGACAGATAGAAAATTGCTCAATAGAAACCTTATGATGTATAGTAAAAACTATCAAATGGAAAGACGTATCAATATAAATCTTTCATTTGACACGTGTGTGCTGAGACAATTATTTTAATCACAATATAAATAAGAACTGTTTGAAGAACCTGTTCTACATGACATTTGTTACAATGTATTATTGTGATAACATTTTGTGTAACTGCTGACTTCAATAATTATTGTTTCAATATTAAAAAGATATTAAACGAAACTTTTCGTAAGCACTTTTCTTTGCATGAATTTAGTTATAAACACAAAATAAAAAACGTATTCAGATAACTTGTGGCAGAGAAAGCTAACAAACTTTGCGAACAAGTAACTAAAAATAAGGCATTTCTCTATATTGTATACAAATGTTTTCTTAACCTCATCCATTTTTTGACTTTGATGGTGACACGTTTCGTAAAAGAGAATAAAACGCGCAAATTATTTTTTAAAGAGTCAAAACAATCAATACATTTTAATTCACCAATTTACAATCACACAATTTAGTCCATATAAAACAAAATGGAATACAGTGCTTATTAAGTAGATTGCATTAAACACATTAGGAGAATGACAAACGAGAGAAATGATGAAAGCTAAAAAAACGTTAAGAAAAAAGGATGCACCGTTATTAGTAAAAATTCTAATGAAAAGAGGACTGTATGTTTTAATTAAAATAGCTTCCTTGATCATAATCTTGATCTTACGCTAATTATTTTAAAGGAATTTTAAGAGAAAATATTGCTACGGGTATTACAGTTTACCAAATCAGTTTCTGTCTGTTGGAGATTTTTCTGATTGATATTTCTTGATCCTAGTCGCCAGATGTCTTTTAGTTCAATGCAAAACATGTTCATATTGCCCGAACAGGAGAATTTGTAGACAATCTTAGACTTCAGTTCTTGTAAAATATTGAAAAATGCAATTCATTTCTAAATTTAGATGGATTTTAAAAATATTAATTTAATTTTTCCGAAAGATTATCGATAGTTTGCGAGATACGCAAAATAAAGTAGAAATTAGACAACTGATTAATACGAACAGACGAATTAGAATGTTTTATTAAAAAAATTAAAGACGCGATTTTTAAAAATTAAACGAGGATAATTACTGTTAGAGAAGTAGAATTCTAAAAATAGATTTTTTGTTATGAAAATTAAAAAAATGAGGTAAGCACGATGCAAAAAACCGTCTATTATACCAATTTTCCACGAATAAAGCTTGGAAATTCAAAGCGACACCTGTGAATGTTTTCTTGTGAAAACGAGTCATCATTCTCGTGAAGGTTCTGGAAGTTTAATAAGAGCGTCAAGAAAAAGGAGTCTATAACAAGGCTATAAGTGTCTTTAAAATCGAAAACTCTAACCAAACTGAAGTCTAAGATTGTCTATACAAACTCTCCTGTTCGAGTAATATGAAGATGTTTTACATTGGTAAAACTAAAAGACATCTGGCGACTAGGATCAAGAAATATCAATCAGAAAAATCTCCAACAGACAGGAACTGATTTGGTAAACTGTAATACCCGTAGCAATATTTTCTCTTAAGACCCCTTTAAAATGATTGGCTTTTAGGCTCATTGGACTTCGATATTATTACCAAGGGAACCCTTTTCATTAAAACATACAATCCTCCTTTAAATAGAACACTTACTATAGTAACGGTTCAACCATTTTCTTAACGTGTTTTAGCTTCCAAAATGTCACACTGTCAATCTCCTGATGTTTTTCTTTCTCAATTTATTAATCCAGACTATTATGTACTAATACTCGCTAATTACATATTTATTCTATCTGGAGAGGAAACACTGTTGTCACGAAACGCGTTGGGAATTAAAATGTATTTAAATTTATTGTTGGTTGTCGTCACTTTTTAAATTAAAAAATATAACTCTCCACCGAACTTTAAAAATTTAGTTTGTAACAGATATGATCCCGTACAGATTTCTTACCATTATCTATTTATAAGTAATCATTATAAAAAAAAGTAAAATTAATTATGTTTTTATAGCTTTTGATATGATTTGTTGCGTAAATAGTACTAAGATACATACCTTCATACTGTGGAGTTAGTTGGTTTGCTCAAATTGTCAGAGTGAAAAGAAAATCAAAGAAATAACGGCTACAATCCGGTTAACAAAATGGGTTATAGACATTGTCTACAGTTATATTGCAATTAAATTCTATCGTCATAATTAAGTATGGTATAATGTTTGCACAGACTAATTGCTTCTTTACTGATGAACAAGCTATACTTGCTTCGTTGGTATATACGTTTCAATGGTCACTCATTTGAAACAATTTTAAGAGAACGATCAAACTTTTGACAAAAATAAATTGTATATACCTCAATAGAAACTCATCGTAATAGGCATAAAGTACTTTTACGACTAGGACCCTAAACTTATAATATTATGAAAATAATCTGAATGAATTTCTCGCATGCTACTGCCAAACTTTATAATCTGCAAAATGTCGTAATGAATGTGGAAGATAAGGAAGTGTGTATGCATTAGTATTTTCAGAGATTACAAATTGAAAACTATAACATAGAGTATTATATACATAGAAATTAATTAATTGACACGGTAAAAAAACGATCTAGGTATAACTATATCATAGAATAATGGACAGAGGTGTATTTTTAAAGGGATCCTAATATTTAGCATTGCATGTATTCATGTCAATCTCAAAGCTTGTAAATCTACCTACAATAATTAATTAATCAGAAAAAAAGTCAAGAATATATCGAATTGTTTTCTATAGCTCTTAATATTATATAACTATAATAATTATATTATAAGACGTGATAATGTTCACATACACATCATGCTACTGAAGTAACTGCAATAATCTAAGGAGAGGGAATGTACGCTAATCTAGATTGGCTTCATTAATTAGAAAATAAATCTTGCATTAAAGATGCACGGTTAGACAAATATAATGTTATGATTCATATCTTGGTATAAGTTTTCAGTGTAGGTAAATTGATTTCATTGATTTCATATAACACATATAATATAAATTATTATTAAGTTTGTACTAAAAGGTTGTTAATTGAATTTTATACAAATAAAAAACCATGACAGGATGGACAGCAAAATGAGTTTGTTTATATAATAAGTTTTCACAAACTTAAATTTTTACACTAATTTCATTAAAAAAATTGATAAAATCTAATATTCTTTGATGGGACAAAATAAAATATTCAAATATTATTAGTAAACAATGTAATATATTGTGCAGTAATTAAAATATTAAAAATAAATCAATATTATATGTTTACGTAATTTTATTATATGATAAAATAGTAAACCAAAAACAATTACAAATTGCTACACAAATTGTATTGCTAGTCAAAATACACAAACTCATTTAAACCAGTAATGGAATACATTATTTGCATCAACACAGCCTGAAATAATTCTGATTACTGTAAAATAGCACCAACTATTTCGAATAACTCCAGCCCATGAGCTAGACAATAAAATAATGAAACACATGTTTGCGTAACATGCCAGTGTACCAACTTCATAATTTACACTCTTATCTTTACAACAGTTGAGGTTTGGGCAACTTAAAGTCAATCAATTCTTTCTTTTCTATAGCTGTGTGCAAAATAAACAATGAATGTGTTTGCTCTCAGATTAAGCCATAACTACCCTCATTAAAGTGAACTAATATCGGCTTCGTAAAAACAATATCTATTTATTTCCGCGGTTATCATAAAATTCAATAAATCTTTATTATATGACAACATAGCTATAGTTTATGCGAAGTAACGCCAAAGATAATAAAATAGAAAGCACGACTTATCGATAATTCTTCTCAACTGATCAATGAAACTGATACAATATTTTGTTTTTAATCAATATTACAAGAATTAAAAATATTAGTTTAATTATACAAATATGTATATTCCATTTGCAAACTGCCATCTAGCAATTAATATACAATTAAGAAAACTAAATTTCAATGTTTTAAAAGAAATATAATCCTAGAAATAGTCATTGCCTGTCCATTTTAAACTATATATATAACCTTTGATTTTTTATTGTTAATTATAAATACACTTGAAACACTACAGCTAGATTACATAATACGTTCAATAAATTAATTGTATTTATTTTAAGAAACCAAGGTCGTGCTACATGTTTTATAATAAGCTGTTTCATTGTGTAAGAAATCCGCTAAACAACAACTTCACCTTATTGGTAAAGTTATTGTTTTGAGGCGTAAAATCGAAAACTTTTTTACAAATAGATTTCATAAGTTTTGCCAAATAAATATTAATAATTTATATTAAATTAATTAATTAAATTATTAATAACTTTTATTGCACAAGTCACAATATATTGTAGCTCCATTTTTTTGCAAAATATTAAAATATTACAGTTTGAATCAATGACATAATCCTACCAAAACTTGAAAGGTAAAATAAGATGCCATCAAAATAATATTACAAACTACTTTAAAATCCATTAATATCGCCATATTAAAATAATAAAAGAAAATATATTATTTATTTCTATAACATATCAATTTTTCTTGTATATAATTAAGCTTAAAATTAATAGACATAATATTTCTAACATTATTTGCATTTCAATACTTAATAGAAAGTTATTTTACTCAAATTTCCTATTATACAAACACATAAAAATAGTATATATGTATACATAACTTACAGGGTGATAATGCTGCATGTAGAGCAATCAAAAGAACTTAATCACAGAAACAGAAGAGTGAATGCGGAAGACTTAAAATGAGAGAAGTATGTTCAAGACAATATTTTGTCTTCTAGACACGAACGGGTAGTACAATGCTCAGAACTCAGCAGACAAGTAAGGCATATAAGAAGTCTTATTTGGAATTACTAGTTCAACAAGGAAGATCTGTGTAGATGCATATATATATAGTTACCTATAAATATTGTGTAATTTACTGAAGACACAGACTTACACAGACGTACATACACTTTGTTCAGTGTGTATAAATGCACTAATAAATTATTATCGAATGATCCAAGAGTTTATAACAAAGCTAACTAACTAGTAGAATGCAAAACCATTGTCGGTTTAAAACTCAGAGGCCTTCGTTAAGAGCATACAAGCATACAAAGGACTGTCTTTAGTACGCTGTCCAAAACAGGTCGGTTTGACCAATCGCAGGTACGTAGGTATTACAATAGTAGATCTGCCGAATATTATATATGTATACCTATTTAGTAAAGCACACACACCCTTTATTGAAAACACAAGACACATGCTATAGACCCTTTCTCTAAACCGTCAGATATAACAGTTGATTATCTCCAGGCTTGTAAATTTGAGTGTAGATACACTTAGGTACGTATTCACTCTAGTTTATAATACATGTAAGCAATTTGAAATGTTAATTAACATTAGAATTTAAATAACAAAACTAAAATCTAATTAATTATTGAAGAGTATATAGGTCTTCAAAAGACAGTAAACACAAACAAACAAACTTTGCCACTAAATACATATAGTCTAACATAACTGATATGAAGTACAGAAAATCACCTGCATTTATTGAATGTACTTTTGTAGATATCTCAGTGGTCAGTGGTCAAGGGGGTGAACTAACTCAATAAACAACTTTAACTGGCATTAACCTATGAGATATATCGCGTACATATTGTTGATAAAAATTTGAGCATATCCCTAGACTGTAGCGAATTAACAAGGAATTAAAATAATCCAAACGGTGCATAAATAAAAAAAAAATTATTATCAATGTTTTCGTTTAAAATTATTTTTTTAGAGTAGGTAGTAGTAGTTTCCTAATATATTATTTAACACTATTCCGATATTTAGTAACAACACATTATATTATATATAACTAGAAAATGCATCGGCATTTCTCAAATATGAATATATCTTATCTGTCAAGAAGAATGACAAAACTTGTTTCTAGTACTGCAAATGTGAAATAGATAATTCAATTGCAGGATAATAAATCAACAAAATGTGCAATCTCTTACAATTGATGAGTAACATTTCTACCTCATTTTATAATATGCCGAACACTGTATTTGTAATCTAGATTTGAAGCAAACCACATGTGCATTAATAGATCTAACATTCGTGTTATCAATATTCGCCATTCTTCATATCGCATAGTGTGTGTAGTTCAATTTATTTAATAAAAATTACCTTTATTTTATTGACCCAGACTATAGTGTGCAATCAACGGCCATATTAGCAAGCATGTGAATTATACAGCATTTTAGGTAATATCATGAACGAACAACAACAGTGATAAAACTAAAAAATAAGTAAATTATAGTAAACGATAGTTTTTTTTATTGATTCTAATATATGAACCTAGTAAAAAATTGTTAATATATATATTATTTCTTACGACTAGAACTTCATTTGAAAAAAATGGTGATACATTACTAAAGGAAAAACAAACAATGTAAGATAAACTGAACAATAGTCTATGGAGTTCAGAATTTAAGTACAAATGTATAAAATACAATCCAGTATTCAGATAAAGTAACAATTGAAAATGGCTGCAATAAAAAACACTAACTATTATGAGTAAAACAAACATTTAAATTCTATTTTAACAATATAACCAAACTAAAGTATGATTATCGTACAAAAATCCTGGAATAGAAAATGAAAGAATTGAGCCAACGTATTATTTGAAAGTAAACGCTAGCATCTGTTGTCTTTTTTTTCGTTTAAAATATTATGATTCTACAGAATCCATATTCATTTTCTTACGAAAAATGTGGTAGACAATATCATACTACTTTCTACTGCTACAGTATATAAGTTTATTACATTAGTAAAAAAACAAGTAAATGATAGGAACACATTGTGTAGCTCCTTAAAAGTAAAATACTAAACTTAAGGCTATGCAGAAAATTATAAAAACAAGTACGTTTATTCAAATGAGAAGTAAAATCTCTAAGATTATCATTTTATAAGCATTCAAAAGAATTCTAATATAGTTATAAATCAATAAAATAATGACAGTATAAATAAACCGATCGCTATATATATGTAAATACACATAAGAAAATAAGTTTCAAAATTTTATTGAGCAAAATATATAATTTCACACATGCTTTGCATATTTATGCTGACAAGCTGGATCAACACAAAAACGACAGTGTCACAAAAAAGTAAACCAAGAAACGAGCTCTTCAAAAGCAAAATTATATTGACTATTGTAGTCATTTAAGAAATTGATATAAAAATGGTGCCAAGATTTAATTGTTACGATCCTTGCTGTTAAAAATGTATTTACACATATAATATATTATGTAGGTAGTTTAATAAGTAACATATATAATATATATAAACCAGAAATTCAGAAAAAATGCTTGGTAATGGTATAAATTGTATAATTATCTTGACTATATATGTATAAGATAAGCTTATTAGCACAGATTAGCTTATTGTATTAATTATGTATTTATCTGAGTTTCAATGTTTCTGTAAAAATAGTCTATTGCCAAGAATTATATATATATACTTATATTAATATCATTTCCTTCATATTTATTTTTAATATATTATTCTATGCATGCTATCAATGGATGGTACTCAATTATATCGATGTATCTAATCAATAGTTCTCAAAATATATTATTTGCTTTATTATTATTGCCTATTCAATCATTGTTATAATAATTTAAACAATGGTAACACATTTTTTGACGTAATAAACGAATTCACTCGCAGTTTTTCACAAAATACATAACTTTACAATGTATATATTGATTCCTTTTTAAGATTAGCATCATGGAAATTTGTCTTTATACCATGTAGAAATATAGAGAGACAAATTAATGACGCGCATTTAAATGGAAACATTATAACCATACCAAATAAAACAAACGAATTTATACTATTCGCTGCATCATGTTTTATAAATTCCTCTTAGTCAACTTATTTCTATTTTAGCCATACCTTAGACTATAACTTATAAAGAACGCAGATAACATGATATCAGATTGTAGAACTTTTGATGCTACCGTGGAAAGCCATAATTTTCGATTTAATTAAAAACTGACGATAACAATTTCTGCCAAAACCATATGCGTTTATTTAATATTTTCCCTTTTATCAAAGATCAGTATTATTCATTAAATAACGTGTACAATTATTACAGTACCTACGATATATTCTTCTGTATACTATACCTCCAGAAATTAATAAAAACGCACTATAGCATCTTAGGAATAAACAGTCATGTTAAAGTACACTCCTATTCATGTGTATTCAAAATTAAGATGCGATTCGCAGAATCTTTTCTGTCTCCTCAGACACTTCAGGAGGTAGAAAGATTTGTTTCGCCTTTTTTGAAAACATGTGAATATTTATTTCATGTTTTGTAACTTTTAAATCAGTACACTTTGTACAACTACACTTCTATTGAACTATGCCAGAGCCAAGTGATTATATATATTTACGCTTTTTACATTTAAGATATTAAAATAAATTTTGCAAAAATGAGCAGTCATGATTGCATAAAAAAAAGAAATTACTTGAAATAAACTAATTGCTTTAAGAAATGGACACGTATCCATTAATTCTAGAATTAATTAAAGATTAGATATTATTGTGTATATAAAATAGTATTATTCCAGATATCTATAAACCTTCGCTAATAATAATATTACATATACATGCGTAGGGAGAATAACCCCCCGTACAAACTATAAAACCGTTTCACGAAATACAATTCTCCGTAACTAAAGCTTTTATAGCCTATTTAATATGCACCAGTGAAATGAAAATTAAAAAAAAAAACACTTTTACAATTAAAATAACTAACTACTTATATTTAATAAAATTATCAAATCCTTGTCTCACACTTTTAATGCAATGCAAGGATAACTAAACAGTACTTACTGGATGAAACCCACACCCCTCGTACAGCTGTTAACTACAGTAGCAGAGTACCACTACATAATATATGACATAACACAATCGATAGCAGCTGTACTTTCGCCATACTCTTTCTAATAGAAATGTGAAACTGCCAAGTAATAATTATATTTAACTTTATTAACAAAAAATTGATAGTACAAGCAAGTTAATTTTGAAAATTCATGAAACAATTCCAACTAATGATAAGAGAAAAAGGACAATCTAATCCTTAAGGAAAATATTGCAATTTATGCCGAATAAATATATTTAAGCAAAAAAGCTTTTAGATACAAAAATTATAGCAAAAAACTAATATTTTATAATGTACATAAAATACAAATAGGAAGCTGAACAATAACTGGAGATAGAACAACATGCAAAGTTTTAAAAAATCACTACAAAAATTTAAAACGAAATAGTAAAACAAACTTTAACTACGTACTAGAAGTGAATTATGCCTTTTCGTCTTAACCTTCTATTAGAAAACGAGTCTATTAATTGGTAAGACCATGAAAGGTGCTTATAAAGAAAATAAAGTCACAAATAAGGTTTTAATGATAATGCCAACACAAATCCTTCAAATTAATTCTATAATGTATTGCAACATTTAATCATCTATAGAATAAATATAGAGAGCAAGATAAAACTGTAACATTATCAAATGTAATGGATGTTCAAATTAAATATTATAATTAAAAATGTGTATGTACTAAATTATTCTTGTCTCGATACAGAACATGTGGATATAATCAGAATACACGATGTTACGCATACAATAATCAGTCGTCTATTTGTCAATTTATAATGCAGCTAATTTAATTTCCGTTAAATATGTATTTTCAAACGAGGAAGGAAGGGGGGTGGCTCATCAGTTAAAATCTGAGTTATAGTTTGCGTAATATAATATCTCCCCTGACATGATGGAGGAAATTGATAAATAAGAGGGGAGGAATAAAGTATTATCAAGCTATATTTCCCTTTCTTCAAATGTAGATTAATATTAATATACCTCGTATCTAACTGCAACACATGAGCTGCTCACATCCTATAATGTGTTCATTTTAGCGACTGCCTATCAATGCGAAAGAAAAATAGATGAACTGAACAGATTGGATAGCCATGAGAAGAGCAGCCTACCTGATGATTTCCAGAAGTGTCGATACTGACTGGGATGAGCATAGGACTCCCATCGGATGTTTGACCACAGTTAAGCAGGGCAGTGGTCTGCAAGTGCTGGGCTCCACCTATACCAGATAAGAAGAGGGGAGGGGTTCACGTCACATGTCGTCTCCAAGACATTAACAATCAACTTTTCTAGCAGTAGCTTATTTTGGAACATTTTGCGAGATAATAATGTCGTTAACAAAAAAACTACGAATATCTCTTTTGACATTTTCATTTTCGGTTTTAACTGAATAGAATATTGAAATTTTGAGCTTAGCTCCTTTGTTTGGCAAAAATTAAGAAATCCTGAACAAGAAAAATTACATTCCTGAATTAAATTGAAAATACAAAAACATTCCATATTAATATAATATTACTTTAAAAAAATCAAAGTTTTTATATTATTTGTTTGCACCTTGCTGCGCCAATTGAACGGTGTGACCAGAGGCTAGACTCAAAGTGGACGGCAGGCTACCCGACTGCAGAACAACCATGTTGCTATGGATACCAGCTGTACCGGCAGTGTTCTGTTGTCCAAGCAAAGTCATGCCGCCTGACTTATTGTTAAGGTCCGCCAATCTTAGAAAAAAGTGTGAGAAGGGAATGACATGTAAACTCATTGTGCTTCTAATTGAAATTGAAATTAACGAATATGGGATAAATAAATAAGGGAACAAATCTGAAGAAAAAAATGATTGTAAAAAACTACTAACATTAATATGACTAGGAACATGAATTGTGGGTTTTAAATGTAATCTTCTACAGATATTTAAACATCACTGAGCAAATATATCAACTAAGATATTTTTTTATTTAAAAATTTTCAAATGTAAACGGCATATCACACTCGTGTGTATACATGTCAATTGTACAAAATTATGAACAAAACAATGTAAGTATTTAATGTAGCATTCCTATATTAGGGCAGACATGTTTCAGAATTTTAAGATTTATGTAAAATATTTAGATGTCATACGCTCAAAACAATGTTCACGTAAATAAACAAAACACGAAAAATGTTACAAAAATTAAAGAAACAATACTTTAAATTTCCAGAAAATTTAAAATTGAGAAATGATTACAGCTTTTAAAAACGTACTGGATTTAAACAAAATGCCATTCACAAAAGCTACACTTTATATTATTGTTTTTAAAAAGTATACACATACATAGTACCAATTGAATAAGAAAAAACAAAGATAAAATGTATAATAACAGCTTACTGGTATGTCCGTTTTCTATTTTCGTGGCTATTTGGATCCATCTAAAGAGAAGAGAAGATTGAATGAAAAATTAAGTTTATAAGTATATATATAAGTTGGAAAAATGAACAAAATGATCATTAAAAAACAGTTTAAAATATTGAATT
This sequence comes from Invenusta paracnida, assembly GCA_036023295.1. NCBI lineage: Eukaryota > Metazoa > Platyhelminthes > Proseriata > Coelogynoporidae > Invenusta > Invenusta paracnida. The sequence goes on along the minus strand of JAYRBW010068473.1, from coordinate 8,661 downwards.
ACAAGATTAGAATATATGTTGTAGATATTGTTAAGGCTTTTATGTGTGATTTATATATATTTTTTAATATTAGTACTTACTCATTTAACTGAATGTTCTTAATATTTTTATGGATACTTACTTGCTGGAATAAATATTAATTCTCTAAGGATGCATAATTAATATTCTTGAAAAACTGCCCCCTAATTAACTATTCTACAAAAGTAAACAAATAAATGAATACTTAAGGAAAAAAATTCATCTGTGGGACATATAATTATCTTTCCATTGGACAATGTGTCTGTGTGGCTTTGGGGATCGGGTGATAGCTGATGTTCAGACACATTTGTTATCTCCCTTTACTTGGAGATAACTTACAAAACTAGAGATAATTGAACATTGTTGGTGGGTGCTGAAGATTTTTAGTAAAAAAGGTTATTGGCAATACACCCAGATTTAATAATATAATTAATAAATGAAGAATAGCTTCGAATATTTTCGTCTGTATTATAGAAACATTTTTATGCAATTATATAACATGCACATATTTTACTATAATATTTTAATTCTCTCACCACATAGTTAGTTAATAATACTCATTATTGTAATTGCTCATATAATACAGAATGGTTACTATGTTATCTATCTGCAGTCTGCCTAAAGATGTCTCTATAATACAGATAACAATATTTGCAATTCTTTTTCAGCTATTTTATTATTAAATCCTAGTGTTAAGACACTTCTGAACTCAGACCTGTTTATCCCAATAATTAAAATAATTAAATTTTCTAATAAATGTCTCCTTATAATCGTCAAAAACATTAGGTATTCTAAAAATATTTTCTATTAAAGTAAGGCAACTGAATCATATGGTTAATAAGCGTATACTATTTTGAAACCTAATAAATCAAGTATAATGAAATGGAAATACAAACTTTTCTCAACTTTTATACAATAATGTATAGAAAGTACTATGTGATCCATGGAAACAGAAATATAGTAAATAAAATTAAGAAGTAATAAACAAATTAAAAAATCGAAAAATGGCATCTTAAAATCCTAAAATCGAAAAGGCCTTTACAAATTGGTAGTTTTATGTCCAAATCGGGAGAGTAAACAGGTCTGTCAGAACTGCACTTAAAGCTGTTGACATTAATATTCATGATGCAAAATAAGAAGATGACAACATAAAACTAAATAAATATCATTGGAATATACAACAAAAACCCATTATTATTGTTTTAAAAATTAGTAGAATATGGTTTCTACAATACAATGTTTCTAAAAATAACTTCAACTGTTTTTTATATCTGAAGATACAAAATTTAAAATCACTTATGTAAAAAGAACAAAAATTGTTAATCTTCATTGCAAATATCTATTCACTTAATCAAATATTTATTATTTGTTCAACATAGCATTAAACATTTAAAATATTACAATTAATACAATCAAAGTGAAAATAAACATTCATTTTGATTATTATCAATAGGGTTAGTATAACAATTTTTAGCACAGTTAAAACAATCTTTATGATACAAGAAACCTATGTTCACACAAATAAAATGATAAGATTACCCTGTTACTTTTAGACATCATGAGGCTGTTTTTACAACAAATATTGGTGGTAAAGTTATTGTCTATTTTAACAACAAAAAACTGTAAGGTTACCTTTATATTTTTATCAAATTTTGACCTAATGAACTTATTTGTGCTTTAAAAATTTATAGGAAAATTATGTTCAAATATTATCACTGTTAATGCAGTTTATAATTGCCAAGCCTATTATTTTATCCAGTGAAGCAGTTGTTATGACCTCAAACCTTTATCATGAACAAAAATTAAATCATAATATAGAGCTAACTACTTGGGGGAACATGTGTAAAGGTTAGTTGGTATAAGAATATCCTTCTTAAACATGCAGCCAAGTGCATGTCAATTATTCAGCTAAGATACATTTTAAATATACCTTTGTATTTTATTATTATTATTTAAAAATTTATTTGTTCTATACTGAGCATTAAGATAAAAAATATAAATAATAAAAATGTTATTTAACAATTAATGTAATGTGAAACATATCACAATAGCATATTTAGTATTATCTAGACTATATTGTATATACTTATTTATGTATATAGAGGAATGCCAATTTTTCTTTTTCTTCAAATCTGTTTTATTTATACTTATAGTTAGGCTGGACATAATTGATTTCTTGTTGAGCAAGATTGAAGGCTACAAAATCAGTCAGTTAGTTGGAAGAAAAAAAGGTTAAAACAAATTTTTATTGTTGTCATACTATTAAAACTGATACTTTATAAATAACCATATAAAGAATGCTATATCTAAAGGGTGTCCCAAAACATATGCACAATAGGGAAAACTGAAGAATATTAGTATAATTCAAAAACAATCAATGTCTAATATGATTAGATAATATAATTATTGATATTTGGAATCTCCAAAAATACACATACTATTTAAGATATTTGGAATTTCAAAATAAAAATAATTATATTATCCAATCATATTTGACATTGATTGTTTTTGAATTACAATAAGATTCTTCAGTTTCCCCATATTGTGCTATGTTTTGGGACACTGTATAATAATTAAATATTTTTTAAATTATAAAATGATATAGAGTATATCATTATTAATATTATTATTAAATATATATTACTATTTTGAATCAATAATAACTGAGTATGACTCATAGAAAACAAGTCACTTACTATTCCAACAAAATTAAAATATTATGTATATTTCTAATGAATAAAAATTAAAACAAAATAGATTTCTTTATTATTGTAAAAAACATTTATTTTAATGCCACACAATCATTGTAGCATAATACCTTACTTATATAAATAACCCAAACAAAAAATTGGTATAAAAAATTATTTATTTATTTTAAATAACTATAAATTTAATTAAAGCACAAAACTAGATCTAAATGATAAATTGTATGATGTAAGTAGACAGTTCTCCCATTAAATATTTATGCATTAATAAAAGTACAATTATATTTAAAGTTAAAATTTATTAAAAAATACATGGCTTCATTTTCTGTAGTTATTTTTCATAAATAATCACATTAATTTTATAGTTACATTATATTAACCCTACAACTGTGCACTATTTAAATGTACACTTTCTGCACACTATGTCACATTGTATAACACTATAAAAACATGAATAAAACTTACTAAAACATAATATATTGAATCAAACAATGAATAGGAACATATACATACATTGTATCATATTAGAATCAATCACATGAACATTCATTTTACACAGGAAGAGTTCACTAACATGAGTCACATACTGTACTTGGTTGAAAATGATTCTGGCAAATTGAGCAATTACATGATGAACATTCTGTTCATGTCTGTCATCTCCTCAGGCATAAATGGCATCTTCCTACTTGATTAGGACCTTCTGCTGGTTATAGAAGTTGGGGTGCAGGTGCAATTCCACAGCTTTCTATCACCTTTCAGACACATTCACACACAGTGTTGGAACAGTCTTACCATTATTATCAATGCCTTACTAAATTCGATGAGGTAGAGTCTTCTTCTGTAGCTTCTTGTTGAATTCCACTCAGAGTGATTCAATTTCCAAAGTAGAAAACTGCTCAAACAAGCCATGTTAATGACATTGAAAAATATATTGTTAGGCCAACAATGCATTTTGCATGAACAACTGTAGGTATGCACATATTGATCTACTGTATTAACTGCACCTTTTATGACATTGTATTGCAATATGATTTCTGGTTTCTTGTCATCTCAATCAGAAATTTCTTTGATATGATGATGTGTAGACAACAAATTCACCACTCATTTTTTCTTAGGAATATAGCTCACTATTGTAACATTTTCAATGAAACCAAAAAAGAGAGCTGCATTCTTCTCTGTTTCAGTTCTTCTGAAATTGTATAGGTAGTACTCTTTTATTTGCCTTGATAGTTCTAATCAAAGTAAGATTATTCTGATGAATGGACTGAGAAAGAGGAATGAATGTGAAGAAATTATCACAGGTGACATTTCTCCCACTTCCATTGTAGTGTTGGGAGAGCTCATCAACAACTTGCTGACCTTGTCCAACTTCTGCTTGATTGACAACTTTTTAAAGATAAATTAGGGAATACATTTACAAAGCATAATGTGTCTCACTGTCTCTCTCCTAGCTGCCTGTTTTTTTTCAAATTTTTTTGTACCTAACTTGTATCTCCAAGTTTCTGGCATTAAATTATTTTCACTTTTTTTACTTTTTTTAATAAGAAAAACATAAATATCCATAAGTGTTTATAAGTGTTAAAACAAGAAACATACATGAATCACAAGTAACAAATAACAAATCAGAAGTTGTAATAATGTCTAATCCAATACAGGATATTTCCGAAAAAGTTAGTCTGTATAATGCAGCACCAGAGAAACTTCTGGAGGTGGGTAAGGATTAATACATAAGTATTAAGTATTTTACTTATTAATTTAAGTATTTAATAAATTTAAAAAAATTGTAAAATAAAAACAAACAAAAAAAGTTAAAAAAATACATTAAAAAAACGTAAAATAAATAAAAAAAAACATTATAAAAAGCGAAAATAATTTAATGTGGGAAACTTGGAGATTACCAAATTAAATATTATATTTATAATTATATTAAAATTAATCCATAAATAATGTTAATGCATTGCCATAACAATTGCTATTAATTGATATAATTTTAGAAGTATAATTTTTATTAATATATTCCAATAGTTAATATATATTTTTAATATTAATGATGTCTATGAACATGATATTATTAAATATTAATATTATTAATGAAATAATTAATTTGTTAATAATAACACCTATGAATCGCTAACCATACGGCAAGGTTAAACTAAATAAGTTTATACTTTTTTATACAATAGTGATAATATTTGACTAATCTGAAAAATTTCCGTAGAATACTTAACTTTACAATTTTATCATTTTACCAATAACTAGAGAAATGGAAAGTATCTTAAACACAGCGGTATTTGTATTGAGTTAACAGTTTAGAATAAAGAAACAAACGTAGATATTTTCCCCTTTCTTACTATATCTATGATATAAACGTAGATAATTGATTTATTTATTATATTTATTAATATATACTATTTATATATTATATAGATTTATTAATCTGGAAAAATGGCAAACTAATTTGGATAAGTAAGTTTATGGTCAAATATCATAATATTTTCTAGATTTTCAAGTACCATATTATGCTATATTGACAGGGACGTAAGAGCTGGGCATGAGGGGGCGAAGAAGCCTGCCCCCCCCACCCCCCTTTTGACAAAGGTGACCCAGGTATCTTTGCTCCCCCTCTCTTCACTTTTTATAATCAAGCAGCTTAGTATATAGTCTAAATATTTTTTTCATAGTCTAAATAATTTTCCAAATTGCTGCAAATGAAGAACACAAATTGTGGAGAAACGATAAATAGGTGACATAACTGAAAAAAACACTATATTTAGGATTTGCGGGTGAATTTGATGATTTTTATTGAGATGTTATCCAAAAAGCAAATCATCATGATTTAAAGTAACCATGATCTTTGCCACTCTCGCTAATCACGATGTTCTGTAGAAATTGCAATGTTAATTATCACAGTTCAAATTAGGCATAGGTTTAATCAGTATTAATCAGTAAACTTTTCTACGTCATTGCAAAATTTATGTTACTTAAATATTATTTCCGCCTTGAAAAGTAAATTTAACCGATGCTATTTGTGTGTAGTCATTAGTTAGGTATGTAGGCTGCTTTTCTATATGTATCAGACAGATAAGCGCATTCTATCGACCCGGCTTATTTTTATATGCAGATATTCCTCTTTGATTAAATAGGCATGATACAGTCAATCAGCCAATCAAATGTCGCCAAAAATCGATGATTCGCTGTTTCTGATGTCAATTGCTCACAATATCATTTTTCCTGCATTCTCATTATTTTGTTTTCAGTTGTAGAGTTGATACAAAAAAAATGTGTGTATTTAACAATTTGTATCAATTTATGTATTTTAAATCTGCGTTTTTTATTATGTAAAAATGGTTAAATACGTGTACAATAAATAAAATAAAAAATACTTTAAAAATTAAACCATTATAAGTAATGAATAAAACGTAATAAAATGATTTATGATAAATTAAAAATATATATTTAAAACCGAGGACTCGTTATTATTTCCCATAGTCCTCGTTTAAAACCTTATACTGAGTTAATTTATTTTAATGTTGATTTTATGAATGTAGGCATCAATCATATTATTATATGTGTAATGCATTACATTCTAAACTGTCCATTTAATATTTTTGCATAATCTTTGATTTATATTATTGATATCCCTGCTAAAAAGAAAAATTCTCGCAATCTGAAGGAAGGAAGTTTCTTACAATTCTTGGTGAGAAAATATCGATCAGAACAACAAGCTGACTCTAGTCAAACGTCTCAGCCAGCTTCCTCATTATTGGGTACAACGTCGCAGTCAACAGCTTCTTCATTATTGGGTACAACATCTCAAGCAGCAGCTTCTTCATTATAGCGGGTATAACGACACAGCCGCACATTAATGCTGTAGAAAAGTGTGTAAAAAAACTGCTGTACATCTCAATCACCAAATCAGCCCAAAGATCTAATGACCTTGAAGCTCACTGAGAAGGAATATAATATAGGTAACGTGGCGAAGAAACGGTCAATACAACCTCATTGGTTTTCCTCATACAAGTGGCTGACATTCTGTGAAGCATGGTGTAAATTATATTGTCATGTCTGTAGACATGAATTTAATAAAGGTGGCATAACGTTTAGTAAAAAATTTAGAGTAGGCTTTCGTTACCGCAGGTTTAGGCAATTGGAAGAAATGTTTGGAAAAGTGTAAGAAACACGATGTCTCCTTATGCCACACAGAAGCTGCAATGAAATACAAACACCGACAGTCCACTCCTGTTTTAAGCATGCTTTCACAACAAGAAAAGCATCTCCAAGAGAGCAGGCGATTATGCTTACTGAAGCAATTAGAATCAATTGTTTTCTTCTACACCAAGGGCTCGCACTTCGTGGTGATGGTTCTGAAAATGGAATTTACATCAGCTAATGCTTTTACGGTCAAATGATGTTCCGCAGCTAAAAATGTGGCTTAGTTGTAAAAAGTATTGCTCACCAGAAATTATTAATAAACTTATTGAAGACATTGCTAACACATTGTTAAAAAAGTTAATTTTAGATATAAATTATGAAAAGTGGTATTCAGTAATTGTAGCTGAAGCAACCGATATTAGTGTTACGGAACAAATGAATGTTATTATTCGATGGGTGGACAAGAAATTCGAAATCCATGAAGATCCAATTGGATTGGTTTCAGTGCCAAACACAATTGGTGAAACGCTATTTAATGCTTTAAAAGACGTTTTAATAAGAGTTAATTTGCCTATTAACAATTGTCAATTAACAAAGAAGACTGTGTACGTGTCCTGCAGTGCTACAACAACAACTTTGACTTTGATCGGCTTTTTCAACCGCTAAATCAACTGCCTATAGTCTGCAGTCACACTGAAGTGACATCCGTGTCTCAGCTTTTGCAGATTCTTCAGGGTGAAAATAAAAATATTATTGTTTGCGAACTGATCTCAGAAGTCAACAAACTATTGAAATTATATCTTACTGTACCCATAACATCCAGCACATCTGAACGAAGCTTTTCAGCTCTTCGACGATTGAAGACATTTTTAAGAAACACCATGTCTCAGAAAAGATTGAACAATATTCTTGTTTGTCATGTGCACCAACAGCGTTTGATACAAATTAACTTACTAGACATTGCTAGAGGTTTTGTTATGAAAAATAACACCTGCATTTAATATTTTGGTAGTTACTAAATTCTACAAATTCCGTTGTTTATATGCTATTAAAAAATGTGCTCTGGTAGACCATTTTCTAATGTGATTTTTGTACATAGGTACATGCGATTAAAAAACTTACATAAATAATATTTTTCTACAGGTTTGATGTTACCATATGTATATATGTTCCTACACAATTACCTACGGGTACACATACTTTACATTTGTTTGCCTATAAATTATACCCCTATAAATAATAGCAGCATCATTTGCTTTTGTTTAATAAAAATATATATTAAGGGAGAACCACTTTTTTATTAATCATACTATAGAGTAAATAAAGTTGTTTCTTTACTCTATGCTAACTACAACAATACTACAACACTACGTTGTATAACAATATGTTACAAATCAAAACGGTCATGTTAAAAGTGAAAAGAAAAATTACTTACACATTGTAAAAAAGATTATATAAGATTATGAACCAAAATGTACAGGATATAATTCACTAATTTATTACCTCTTGTCTCCTATAGTGATCTCTTATTTAGGGCGGTATGCAAGTTCACTATTTTTGATCAAGGAAATGCTTGAAACTCGAGGAAATGCTTAGTCAAGGAACTTCTCAAGCATTTCTTCGAAAGTAGTGAAGAATGTCACTTTATTATTTTCAAGCATTTCCTTGAAATTAAATTGCATTTCAAATAAATCTTTGAAATTGGAGGAGTTTCTTCAAAATAATATTAACTTGAAACGCTTAAAAGAATTCCTCGAGTTTCAAGCATTTCCTTGAACGGAAAAAG
>JAYRBW010068472.1:0-51802 GCA_036023295.1 Invenusta paracnida | reverse complement strand
ATGTCCGGTTGTGTTTCTTGCATGATCTCTTTCGCCGCGTCTCTCCAAGTTGCCGTTCTTTGCAATCTTCTTTCTGGCAGGTATGCACTAGCTAATTCGTTCATTGGGTCATCATGTGGCATACGCTTCATTCTCTCCAATCTTTTGGCTACCATTGATTTATACCTGCACGTAAGGGGAACCAGGTCAGCCTCAAGAAGTAGCGATTCTACGTTTGTGGCACTTACGCATCCGGTGATGATCCTGGCCGCCCGGTTCTGAATTCTCTCTAGTTTATTGATGTTCGATTTTGATGCTACCGTACCCCAGACATCTGCTCCGTACTCGAGACAGCTCCTAATGTATCCGACGTATAGCCTTCTTAGACAGGCGGCGTTGCAGCCCCACGTTGTTCCCGCAAGTTTACTCAGTTGCATGCACCTTCTGTTAGCTTCATTCTTGACTTTCTCGACATGCTTGGAAAAGGTAAGGGATTTGTCTAGCACGATACCAAGCAATTTCACTTCCTCTTTGTACACAACGTTGTTTCCTTTGATCTTGAGAGCTGGTCTCCTGTTTGGGTTAGTGTCCCCACTCCAGTTAGAGAAAAGGATAGCCTCGCATTTTTGTGGTGCCAAGGTCATATTATTCTTTTCACACCATTTATTAATAATTTCAATAGCTTTTTGGACTAGACAGGCTGCTTTCTTTATGTCACTGTCTGAGCTCCATACGGTTAAATCGTCTGCGAACAGTCCGTAGCTGATTTCATTGATTTTATCAAGGTCATTTGCTAACTCATTGATATAGCAGAGGAAGAGAATTGGTCCCGTCACTGAACCCTGTGGGACACCTGCTGAATACAGTCGTTCTTTAGACATGACTTTACCCACTTTGCAGACCGCCTTTCTGTCGCTAAGGAAAGCATGTAGCCATGCACACAGTTTTGGCGGGACTTCCATCTTCCTAAGTGTGCTTTGTAATCTCAGGTGGTCGACTTTATCAAATGCTCTCGCAAAGTCGAAGAGCATGGCCACGGTTCTTTTATGCGGTTTTTTGGCTTGAAAACCATTAATTACGTCATCTACGAGTCTCGCAATCGGATCGGTAGTGCACCTTGCTTTGCGAAATCCTGACTGTTTGTTGGTGATCTTGTGGTTGGCTTCGAGGTCATACATGAGCCTAGCTTTAATCATTCTCTCCATAAGTTTGGCCGTGCAGGATGTTAGTGACACCGGTCTGTAGGAGTCCAGCTTGCTCGAGTCCTTCCCTGGTTTCGGAATAGGGACAATAACCCCCATTTTCCATTCTTGTGGGACGCAGGCCTCATTCCAGCTCCTATTGAAGATTTTTAGGAGGATTTCTTTGGCCTTGGGTGAGAGGTAGATCAGGAATTCATTGTAAATCCCATCTCTCCCTGCTGCTCTGTTACTGCCAAGTTCTTCTGTTGCCGAGACAAGTTCTAACATGGAAAAGTTCTTGTTTTCCTCTCTGTCTGTTTGAGTCTTCCGGTACTTGTTGTTTAGAATGATGTTTTTCCTTTCGTCCGCTCTGTTGGTTCGGTTTCTTCCACAGTGTATTTTCTTTGCCACCTTGGCGTACATCTTGTTGTATTCCTCAGCTTTGTCGCGATCGTTGGTGATGATTTTTCCATCTTTGACAATGGCTACGTTTGACCCCCAACTTTTTCTCTGTTAATACCTTTTATAACGTATCTTCCCACACAGAGTGTGGGTTGTGTGCAGCCATTTTGTATCCATATAGCCACCGTCGATGATATGACCGAGAACATTTATAAAGGTCTGAGAAAATGAACATTTCTTTTGATTGCTTTGTATGCCAAATTCTTTAGCTGCTGAGTTTAAGGCAGTTAAGTTAGCGTCGTGTGATTCCAGTGATTCTCCACCAATGATTACATTATAGAAGATTATAGATTGTATTGATCGATTAATCTGTTCATGATTCGTTGAAAAAAAGATACTGCATTCGTGCAACCAAATGAAAGTCGTTTGAACTCATATAATCTCCAGTCTGCTTCAAAAGCAGTAAGTTAATAGTAACTTGGACGTAGTGGAACCTGATGATAGGCGCTGCGGAGATCTATTTTACTGAAAACTTTATTCTTTGCTATCTTGTTTAGAATATCTTCTATACGTGCGGATGGGTATGAGTCTAGAGGTGTAGGTATACACGTTTATAGTGTTAGAAAAATCAACTACCAACCTTGGTTTCTTTAATGCGTTTACCACGAAACATTGCGCCCTCCGGGGGCTTTGACTTTTTTGTATTATGTTTTCCATTAGTAGTCGTTCGATCTCAGATTTAATAAACTCAGCGTGTTGGACATTTCGTCGAGTTGCTGTGACTAACGGTTTCCATTTTTGAATGTCAACACCGGGGATAAGTTCGTAAGTATAGGGCAATTCATTGGAAAAAGAGCCAAGCAGAAAGGAGTCTTAGTACCACCAGGAGACAGCTGTATGAGTTGTGAATGTTGCCGTAGAATGTCTAAACCAATGATACACGAGCTACCAAACTGTTCAATACTAGAAGGTCGTTGTTGTAACTATTGTCTAATATCTCAATAGAAGCACGGAATTTGCCCAATAACTCGAAAGTAGAACTGTTAGCTAGAATTATTGATTTTTCTTTAATCGGAGTGTAATCTAGACTGTTTTGCTTCAAAAATGGAGCTGTGATAAATGAAAGTCTGAGCCGGTATCCATGAGAACTTGAATAGGTAATCCAATGACTATCGTGTTTATCAGGTCGGATTTTGATGATGAGGTTGTTGCAAGTGTTGATGACGTTTTGAGGTTCCTCCCTTTCGTTGACTGAATCATTAATTGAGTTTGTGACTGCAGAAGATTTCTTTACAATAGGTTTAAAATTATGTTGTTGAGGTTGTTTCGATAAACTGCCAGTGACTCAGTGGCCCTTCTTGGAACACCGTTTAAAGACAGAATTAAACGCTGGGCATGACTGACGATCGTGTTTGGTGCCACCACTGCACACCATACACAGTTGTATTTCTTGAATGTAGCAATTGTATTTTGGAAGTTTTTGGGACTGACTCTTAATTAGATGTAGTCGTTGGAGCGAATTGGTGAGCATCGGTAGTAGCTAATTCCATTGTAACTGCTCTGGCGAGAGACGATTAATAGAATCATCAGAAGATTCTAGAAGTCGCTACCGAATCTTATAGCTGACGATTGGAGACCAGCAATAAATGTGTCACTAATAAGCAGGTCCCGATGTTGATCGACCGTCAGAGCTCGAGTCGTACACTTTTTTGCCAGTTGACGAAGTTGAAGCATGTAATCTTCCACTGACTCTGTAACTTCTTATTTGCGTGAATGAAGTTTATACCATTCATATCAGTATATATCATTATGGCAGTGGATCTTTTGATATATTTGTTATCAAGTTGAACGATGGCTTCGTTATATAAGTTCCGCAGTCCTCTATTAAAGAGAATGATTTCGCTCCACATAGGACGAAAGTAACATCCAAATTATTCACCTTTGGAATTTTGGCCCGTTGAATATATATAGTTAACATATATAGAGGTATGTAGTACCAATAGAGGTAGTCTTCTTCAGTTGGCTGATCTGACAGCGTTTTTTTAAGATTTTAACTTCCATAATGATTAAATAAAATTGTCGTGACCAAAATAAAAAGATAGTTTCCTAAATAGGTTTTTATTTAATCAAGAATGTCGTAAGTAAATGTATACTGTAATACAGCATATTATATGCACAGGAGTAAATCTAATCTAGGAATGTGAACAGAGTTTACAATAAATCAATATATATATGGGAATAAAGCAAGACTATTAACTAATAACCTAATGGCTTGTACTAGTATAATGACTTATAATAATGAAGTATAACTTGTATCTAAAAAGTTACAACATGACAAGTAGTATTATTTTTTAATTTTTAGATTAAATATCGACAATTATACAATTTTTGCATGTCCCACGATTCTATAAAATATTGTAAGCTGCATGCGTATCTATACACATTGAGATATTATTGTATTTAACAAAAAATACGGTAAAACAAATAAAATAGTAGTATCAAACTGTAATCAATGATCAAAAAGAGTTGAATCTACCTATATCTATCAATATTGTATGCCGAAAACCAACCGTATGTTTAAGTCATAGAGTAATAATTAATTAAGATATCTATAGGTTTAAATTTAAGATTGACTCTTTTATCTCATGCATAATTTAGATTATAGGCTAAACGATTTATATTGCAGGTTAAAATATAAGTATTGACTATACTTTAAAGAAGAAAAGTGTTTAAAAGACTAAATCTATAAAATATATGTATATTGTATATATGTATAATATATTGATATTGATATCTACTGACATACTAATATTTTCTAATATTGGCATTACATATTTGTTTATGTTGTTTAAGTACAATCTATTCTAATATATATATGAGTTTTTGTTTTACCCTTTTACACTTTCAGAGAAAAATATTGACAAAATAATAAAATAAATAATTGTAAAAATGTAGGTTTTTGGAATTAAGTATATAAAATAATACAAAAATCGAAGTGAGGCAATATTATATTCCTAATTAAATATATAATTCTTGTCAAATGAAACAAAAAGGCTGAAACACAAAATATTATATTATATAAACATTCAAATGGTATCTAGATTTATAAAAATAAAATTGGAATTATGAAAATTTCGTATATTACGCTTATTTATTAAAATGAATTATATACTTCAAACATATGACTCTGGATCAAGGTTAATAAAAATAAGTTTTAATGGCTATACTTCTTTTAAAAATGTGTTTAGCATAGAATAACGATAGAATAATGATAATGTATAATCCTTATCTTTATGTTGTAAAGTAATTATGCACCCAGAATAAATAAATATCGGATATATTACTTTTTTATAAAGTAATATAGAAAGATAATAGTTAAAATGTATATATAGGTACAATCTGCATATATATGTTGTAAGAACTATTCCTTAAGGTGGACTCATAACAATTTAGTGTATTAGTCAATTTGTAACACAAAACGAAATTTAATATGTTTTTAGTATTAACCAAACATTATGCCTATTGAATATTGAATCCTTATAGGAGCAATACTTATTTGTTCATAGCAATTTTACAATGTCTCAAAAACTCAACTCATAAATAGTTAATTTATGAGTTAAAATTTATAAGTTAAAGCAAGGAAAGTAATCAATATATATGCAAGAATTCCAATCTATACCTATATATAATGATATAACACATATCTATGAATGTAAAGTATAATTACATGAAGAAGGATGTTATAATAAATAATGATCTACCTACAAATAATGTTTATTTTCTTGATAATTATACTTTACTTTAAATATGACTTAGATCAAAGTGCTTTACATTTTAGCTAATCACAATAAGTGTATATTATGTAAAAGTTTACCAGTGAAACGAAAACCATACCTATAAACAAAATTAATTTTATGGCAGCATGAATCAGTAAAATTACACATGCCTAATTCAATAATTTTAAATATAGAAAAATGGTAATAAATATATAGGTACACTTATTTAAGTGATATAAATGTAACAGATTTAAACAAACCTTAAATTTCATTGTATAAATACGTGTCCTCCACACGCACCCTAAGATTACAAGTGTCTTCAAGATGTGCCATAGATAAGCATGTGTGTGTTCCAAATTATTATTTTAGTTAAATATATAATTGATACAAATTTGTAATCTCTAATAATAGATTATAGCCTATTAAACAAAAGCCAGTATAGAAAATTTACAATAAGGTATAACCTTAAAGTTTCGATTGCTGTCGTAGTATTTTACTGATTTGTAAACTAAACATAAATGTAAATATATATACAAAACTTGCATGCAGCAATTAAAATTAAATGAAGTGAATTTTTTTATATAACTTTAATCTTATTTTCCGCGTATATGAACCATAGAAATATTTTTTATAATTGAAATACTCCAAAGTGAGATAAATATCTATTGTTGAAGTTGCACATGGATATTATATAGCATATATATCTAAACTATTAATATGACTTTATCGAAGCATTCTTATATAAGTTATATTTATGAAGCTCGTATAGGTTTTATAAACATTTTAAGGGTGAGGTTCAAAAGTCGAAAAAATCCGATAATATATTAGTCGATATATGGTCATATATCTAACTTACATAATGTTGAATGACTGTTGTCATGACCATAATCATTAAATACTGACGCTTGATGAAATTTAACGCAAACATTTATTTTATGTAAGATAAATTAAATAAGATATTGCTAACTTATATAGAAAAGTTGGAAGTAAATGTTTATCAATTGTTAATTTTATTCGGAATTCGGTGTTATAGTAATAAATGCAAGCTGTTATACGATGCAGACTTCAAGCTGCAAGCTGTAGCCCGATCATAACATCAAATATTCATCGATATCAACGATCAGTTACTTTGATCTCTCGAAATATTATTTCCAGTCCTTGGCCGGATGTTTCTATACCTCAAGGAAACTATGTGAACAATCTACTCAAAGGATGTGAAAACTATTCTCAACGTGTGGCTATTGTGAGTTTTTATCATGAAACACTCAAATGACATATATTTAATGATAATCGATAATGGGTTTATTCATAATTATTAGAATCTGTTTATAAATTAACGCAACGTGTTTAGGTGTGTTTTGGTGTTGGTGGTATGTGTGTATTTTCTTTTTAAATTTTGGAGCACTTAATACTAAATTTTCTAAATATATTAAATTTAGTTTAGAATTAAATGATTGCTAATAGGCATTAGATTTTTCGATTTCGATTTCAGTTCCAGTTTTGAGCTAAAATGTTATTTTTTAAGGGTTTGAGATATTTTATATCACAACGATAATAGGGTAAAAATCATCCCGCTGATGTAATATGATCCGTAACCAGAGAACTACATTATTCTCATTTTGCCTCGCTGCAGATATTAATCCACTGATTTATAATGGTATCCGGGAGTGCAGGACGATGGAGATAATGCAACACATCACATTAAATTAGCCGGATTAATCTAATTCCAGTCACCTTAACGTGGTGCCTTCAGGATGATCACCGAGCAGCAAAAAGACAGGACAACAACTCCAAAGGCTACTTTGATCCCCTGACATCAAACAATCGTGAGAGCGTCTGTACCCAGAGGGGCGGGCGCTAACTGCATGAGAACACTGGCTAACAACGCTGCTCGGAGGCCTCGACCCTGGGCGGCACCAACATGAAGGCAGAGACTTACATTTTGCCTTCTAGAATGCAGAGGGCCTCATGCGTTATGGTCAAAATGTTGACTTTTATGGAGAGCGTGAATATTTATGTCATCTGAATACAGAAAACGTGGTTGAAGATTGATAAGAATGTTGTAATCAATGGGTTCAATTTTATAAATGGAGAGCCTAACGTTCTCGGTAAGACAAGAAAAAATCTGCAATATATTTAATCGTCATGATTGGAATTAGGCAAGGTTTAACATGGGAGGAGATTAAGACACCTTCCGTTACAACCGAAAATGAAGCAAAGGAATTAAAGCAATTAGTACGTAAATGATTTAACTGATAAGACTATTTAAATTTCTAATATTTCGAGCCCTCAATATTCGCACAGGCGCAAGAGACAATCAAGATGAAGCTTCGGATGAAGCAGGGTGGGCAAAACATCATAATTATGGACGTCTGGAACAGCCATCATGAAGAGTGGGATAGCTCAGAAAAATCTAACACTATCCGAGAGAGAGTGTCTAAATGGGCTCAAGACAAGAACATGACTTTCATTAACAATAGAAGTGTAATGTTTATGTTTTGCGGTATGGAGCTATATCTACACGTCATCTACATCTGATACAGTTTATTGCTTTGCAGACATTTATGCAATGCGTAATGGAAGCTTGGACCGGACCTTCGTTCTGACCATATCCCAATGAAGATCAGTTTGTCGGAGCTCACTATGCTAAAATATAGATTGAGATGTTTTAAAAGCTGAAATAAAGCACACTGGATAAAAGTTTATTAGACTAGTTGATGATAAGATATTTAAGATAAAATGGAACAAAACTAATGATCTCTCGATCAAAGATTTGAATATTTTTATTACAGATTGTTTATTAAACATGGATAAACTAACATTATCACATAAAGGCTGTGTTGAAATTCCCAAACATGGTGAAATAGCAAAACTGAAGAGGTAGTCAAAGAAAGAAGAATATTGACAATGGATACCAGTAACAATCCTGACACTAGAAACCATAAGAGTAATTATACAAAGAGTGTTCACTCTTTTAAATTCTGCATGCAGTTCAATACTACTATTTACCAATTTAAGAGCTTAAATTGTATTTGTTTTAAAAACTGAGAGCAATTAAATAGTGTATGTAGTAAAATAGTTAAGATATAGAGGCAATAAATTATTTATTATAGACAACTTACGCATGTTAAAAGTGTATGAATATATATATATTTGTTCTTAAAATTAATTTAATCAAAATATTTAATACTACTTTTTACCTTCTCATTTACATTTAATTTATTAAAATAAAACGATTTTTTATATACCACGATTTACAGCACGATGTATATGAAATTGATAAGAGTGAATACACTTTGTATAATCATTACTCTATGATTTAAAAGTTGACGATATGAAAGAATTTTCTCATATTTGTAAACAACTCTAAGCCAGATTGATATAGCTACTGTCAAAAGGATGTTTACTGATTTTGTTGGTTTCCTTGTGGAGTTATTTGAATTTCGCGCATATTGACTTCTGATTGGATGATTCGACAAATTCATGTTTTAATTAATCTGTACTAGCAGTAAGTTACAAAGCATTTCTATTTTTAATATTTATAATTTAAAATGACGTCATTAGTGTCGTTTACATTTATGAAAAGTTATATAATATTACCATATTGATGATATATTTTGAATATCTTAAACAATATCCCATGGCGTGAAATGTAATTTTTATTTATTCGACATGTAGTACTATTATCTGCTAATTCCTTTGAATTATAAACAGGCGAAGAATAGCTCCTCTTCTGAAAGCATCATTTGAAAGTCATTGGATGATATGAAATGCAAAACTGTTGACTTCGCGAAGATTGATATTATCTGTGATGTTATCACAATTGAACCAACCCATGGTGGAATAATGGAATACTGCACATTAATTGTGGAAATTTATGGACTTGAAAATAACAGTAACGGTTTTTTAATCTAATTACAAATTAAATACATTCATCCATTTTAACTTAGTACGAGCAGGATTATTGTTTACTACACATATTATGTAGTCAATCATATAAAAATAATACATAAATAAATCAAATAGATCGATACACCTGAACGTATTATACTGTATTAAAGAATTATGGATAAATGCCTATTTGTCAATAATGCTTTATTAAAATGTCTTGCTTTCTCAAACTTGTGTTACAAAGCTACTTCTTCGCAATTTTACTTTTTCAATTATTTTAGATTGTTGTTGAGTATGATTATTGGTACAGACATAATGAACGAATACCAACTGATATAATTTCATTTCACTTAAATTTCACAAATAAGTATATATACGAATGTATGAAGAATGAAATCTGTACTTATTATTGTTATGAAGTTTATTATAATACCATATTTATAGTTAATTGAGTGAATTCAAGTTAAATATTATTAAATATCTTTATTACAACTTAGTTAACTAACGACAATAACTAACGGTAACTTTTCATGACACACCTATGGTTAATTTACCTAAGTACACTGTTTGATTGTAAAAATGTTATTAAATAATAGATAAAAGCTGCTGCTATTCGGAAACTATTTCCAGTGACTAAAAGAGTCCACCTATTAATTGTTCAATGAGTGATGCACTTTTGCGCATCCGTTATATCCCGTGGCGGGGGGCTCACTACAATTTTATGACTTCCTAGTAGAGTAGATTTTGAAACTTAATTAAACAAAGATAATTTCTAACTCCTTTGATAAAATGGGCAATTTTAGTTTCTACAAAATTAATAAAAAAATATATATATTTCAAAATAAAATAAAAAATTTGGCATCAACATTTTTTTGTTCTTTGTGATATTAATCAATACCCGAATCAGAGTTTCATCGATTTTGAGAGAGAGAGTATTTCATATATAAAGAGTAAGTTTGACAAAGGGGTGATTTTAAATGTGTAATCACCCCTTTGGGTACATAATAATGAGTAAAGCGCCAAAGGTTGTAAAACTTTATTTTTAGGAAAAATCTTGGAAGCTTACATGGCTGCATTTGTTCATTTAAAAATGACAGTAAAAACGTGTGTCCCACCCACCCCCCTCGGTCTGGATAGGGTTAAGACTTAAGAACCACGCCTTCCAATCCGCAAGTTACACCCCAAAGGATTTGGGCCTTTATTACACATCTCTCATGGAGTTCGAGATTTGTAGCTTTATATTAGCAGCATTTCGATTTCTTGATAATGTTACCCATTGACGCAAATTTTATAAAAAATATTTACAACGATTTTATAATTTGGTTTATATAAATTTTGACATAAAATTAATAATATTAAAATCTCTTTGTAATTGTTTATTCTGTGAGGTAAATTTAGCTGTCATGTTTAATCACCTTAAAGGAACAGATAGTACAGTGAAATACTACATCTTTATATAATATCGCGTATACATAACAAATATAAAAATTTATTAATTATTCAATAAATACAGATGGAAGATTGAAGCAAAGAAAGAATTGAGGTGTGTCAAGCTAAATATGTGAATATCTCTAGAAACAATCATTACATAATTGCAGCATATAAAATGAAATATATGGATGATTACAAATTTTATGAAAGTGTTAAAGTATAAAGATACCAAATTATTAATTACAGATTAATATTTGGCCTCCAATAAAAGTCACAGATCACAATTATACATAACGAAACGAAATATCCTTTCCATTAAAATATCAAAGCATTAATAATCTGCAAAATAAATTATAAAACATAAATAAAATATTGTAAATAATAATACTAGATGAAATAAAATTAATATCTGCTTAAATTTCCTATTTATAGTCTTAATTTTTAGATAAACTTATGAAATGACACATATATTGACTAGAAGTCATGGAGCTCATTTCCATTGGAATATTTGTTTTCATTTTGCTAAAGGGTTGGTTGAATGGGTAATGATCAAAATTGTATAGCGCTTCGAAATTGTCACAAACGAAAGAAAAGTAGGAAACAAGGAAATCAGATGTCCTACATAAAAGATAGTTTAAGAATTACAAACTTATTAATAAAGCATCCAAATGAATATATAGTGAAAGAATGGGGAAAACTGTGCGATATTGGTTAAATCTAGTCTTAAAAAGCATTTAATAAATAGAAATTTTAAAAGGTTCCTATATTAAATACCTAAATATAAAAAGTGCCATTAATCTTCAACACCAAAGAAGTCTTCCATCCATTTGAGAGCCTGTTTGATGACAACTCTGGCTCCCGATAATTCTTTCTCAACATCATCATCATCGTCATCAAGCTTCTTTTTCCCCTTTTTAGGCTTCTTCCCTTTCTTTACCTTCTCGTCCGTTACCTTGTTCTTCTCTTTCGTTTTGTCTTCCTTTGTCTTATCCACCTTTGCCTTGACCTCCTTATTCTTGTCATCCTTGACCACCTTAACAACAGGCTTGGCTTGGTCCTTTGTCGCCTTGGCAACGACTGGCTTCTTGGCAACCACCGGATCCTCAGCCTTACAGCCACCTGGTTTGGAGCACTTGAAATCCTTTTTAATAGGAGTCTTCTTGTCGAGGTGATCTGGGATGCCATCGTTGTCGTCATCGTCATCTGAAAGATCAGATTTATAATTCAATTATGTTATTAACAAATTATTATCAACGATTATTTCGTCTTTTTAACTGCGATGAAAATTAAAAAGGAAAGCCGGCGATGATGTTATTGAAAATTTGAATTAAAGTTAAAAATAAATAAATAATTTAGTTTTAATAGATTTTATTGATTTTCTCCGGCTAATTTTTTACGTAACTCATTTAGTTTTCTGTAACCTTGCTTTGCATATTATATATTAGGTATACTAAATACATTTCCTTTTCTACATTCAACCTTGGACGTTTAAGCTCGAAATGTAAGATGAAATTTAATTATGACTTTTCTTTTCTTGATTTAACTTATAACTTTATTTCTACTTATCAACCGACTTTCCTTCTCTATTCAGATGATGCGAGAAAACACCCTTTAGAAGAAAAGAAAAAAATCATTAGTATATAAGAGTTATTTTTATTCCAAATTATTCCATTATTATAATCAGAAAAATCAATTTTTACGATGAGAATAAACATTGACTGTATCAAAATAATTTGATATTCAAACATATATAAAACGCTTTTAGTATTTGAGATATTTTTTATTACGTTATTTCACAAAAAATATTAAAAACTGAAACAATTAAAATATGTGTTTTACATTTTTTTTACTTGAAATTGCTACATAAGTGTCTTAAAGTTATAACACTTCGTTTATGCACATATATATATAATAATTATTAGTGATGCACACACAAACTCACTGTAATAGAAATAACATATATACAAGTGTAGAGACACTCTCCAACTAGATATTAGAACTGCATACAACGGTACATATTTGGGAGGATATTACCTAGATTGTCAGGTATGCCGTCTCCATCGCTGTCCACGATTTCAAGCATATCTGGAATGCCGTTCTTATTGCGGTCCTGCTTAGCGTCAGGCACTCCGTCTCCGTCGCGGTCCTTATCTTTGGAATCCGGAATACCATCATCGTCGTCGTCGTTGTCAATGAGGTCAATAATGCCTACACGAGAATAGAGAGATACTTGTCAGCCAAGTGTGTGTGTGTATTGGGGGCAGTCGCAATTGAGTATGTCGTTTATAAAATTAATCCTTCCGAAAACATTAATTGATCATAGATTGAATCCTAGATTAACAAAAACTTCTGTGTTACATATTTTAAAAAATCTTTGCAATTATTTTCAGAAAATTAATAACAAAAACAGAATTCAAACAAGTCATTAGATGTGCTGTTGTTGGCTAGATTTAACTGTAGGTACGTTTCATACTTTGGCAAGAAACAAAACAAAAGGAATTTAAGTTTGTTTACTAAAAATGTCAAACCTCATTTATCGTTTAGGTTGAAACTTGTATCGCTTAAGTATGCATATTAGTAAATAGTCGGTATTAATATCTTGCTATTTATAACAATATGTTTATTAGCCTTAATTATAATATTATATTATTGCCACTTATTCAATATATATGCACACTCTATTAAAATCTCCCGTACCCTTAGAAAAATCAATCATAAAAATATTGCAATATAAGCCATTAAAAATATTATACATCAGCTTAAAATGTTTGTTTCCTAATTGAAAATAATTATATTAATGTAATACAAAAAATATATATAGAAATAGGTTCAAAATTCGTAATATTGTGTTTGCAGTTGTACCCAGTATGTATTAAAGGTAGCTGTAAACATGTAAGAATGTGAAATCAATAAATTGAATGAGGCTCCTATTATATAGTAATAACCGATTCAAGGCGCGAACGCATTCACCAAAACCAACATATCTAAATTAAGGTTTAAATTTGAATGGTCTTTTACGCTATATAAGTATTATTATAATGTTGAATCTCATCCCTATTAACTTCGGCAATGCTAAATGATTGCTATTTTATTGTCGCTCTAACTACCACCAAATAGTAGGCTAACAATTCTAAGAGCGCATTCTTCATGAATCCACGCAAAGAACAGTGCACATCTAATCAGATTTAACTGAGTGTTGTGCGTAGCCTGCGTCATATGAGAGGACAGTTACAAGGAATATAGGGCACAGAGTAAGAGCCAGAACACATCCAATTGTGTAATACCCATGTTTTATCCGATACACTTTCCTGTAATTGCCTAAAGGGAACAATCGTGTCAATAGTTTATCTAATTTTTTTAAAGTCACCTAAGTTTTCGGAAGTATATATTCAGACTGATCATTGAAGTTATTTGAACATCATGCTGCTAAAATCTACCACCAGTGACGAGCAATAAGAATATGCTTGTGTAGTTACCACAATCACGCCTGCCACCTTTATTACTGTACAATGAGGGCATCTTTGAAATCGTGCGGAAGATTTACAAGTAAGCGCACTGCCGATTTTGGTGTAAAGTATCGTTACCATGTACGCAGACTTTAGCTGAGAGCTTTACCGGGAGCTTTATTCAATATCAAGATTCAATGTCTAGAGTTGGAGGATTGGTTATCCTTCTCGACCGATTTATTACTCTGTGGACATGTTCGGAAGAGGATGACTCTTAGTGCACTAGATCTGAAAAATGCTACACGTGGTATCTTCCAAGCGTTCTGCAGCAGGATTACATAAGTTGTTGTCTTGAAGGAGTTCCAGTTATCAACAAGACTATTACGACAGGGGAATTACGCCCTTATACACTAGTTAAGTGCATTCGTAGTGCGATTTGCGAGAACAGAATTTAGTGGAAGTTGTTTTATGTCTATATTAGAAGCAATAGCCTGGAATTTACGATGCCTTCTGTCAACAAACAGCTTAAAAACTATAAATTCTGGATTTTATAAATGTGTTTTATATATAATATATACATACGCTTAGTAACTTTATTTCAATATATTTATATCTATATAATATCACATTCATTAAACACTACTATTGCATAACATGTTCTTTGTTTCCTATACTATCAATAATAATACTTAGTCAGTTTGATTAGTTGTCTTGTCACAAGACAGAGAGCTGATCATCAGTGGAAAACATACCATCTTTGTCACTGTCGTTTTGCTCAAGAATGTCTGGAACCCCGTTTCTATTTTCATCTTCGTATTTATCATCAATACCTGAACCATAGAAAAGGGCAACTATTATTATAAATTGTATGTGTCATGTTTAAATACTAAAATTTCTATGTAAAAACTTAACTTTTCATAAAAATTAATAATAAACAATTATTATTTAAAATTCTAAACGTCACATAGTTATCTTGAAATCAATTTTATATAAAATCAATAATGTAGAGTAAAATATAATAACCTGAAGTATATAAAGAATGAATGGTAATTACTTAATTTAATTTAATTTAATTTGTTAAATATTTAATCGATATTTGTCGGATCATGCAATTAAAGTATATTTTTAGAATTGAAGTGATAATCATGTAATTATTAAAATCCAACATAAGCAATACGATCATAGTTGATTACATACATAAATAAAAAAAACAATCTCTTTTCAGTAAATACTAATTGTTAAGGTATTTCTAGAAATCAACCAACAATAAAACGTTAACATATACATGGTTATATTATTCAATCATAAAGGTACGTTTGGGATCTTCCTGTAGTTGCTATAAACTTGGAGAATCAGTATAACTGGTAACGGAGGAACAAAGGTAGCATGTAAAGTAGGAATATGTCATAATAATGTGTGCATAATTACGTGCAATGAACACGTGAAGCATTCGTTAATACAGGGAAGGGTATAAAGGGAATTTTACCATCACCGTCATCATCCGAATCATTATCGTTATCGCCTGGAAGACCCCATTATCAGTCATTATGATAGTCAAAAAAGAAATATGTTTAAAGCATAATTATAGAAATCATTCTTACCATCACCGTCATCATCAGTATCGCTATCATCAGGAATGCCATCATTGTCATCATCACCATCTGAATATGTTCCAGAAATTATTTATTATTATTCTATAAATCACTTGACTGGATGTATTAACTGGAAGAAAGCAATTCAAAATATTACCTAAATAATCTGGAATTCCATCTCCATCAGTGTCTTTTGCTTCCAGAATGTCTACCTTTTCATTTTTATTTTTGTCTTCATGTTCATCTTTGATGCCATTATTATCGTCATCATCATCTAAGACAAGAATTTATTTAAAGTTTTTAATTACAAAAGTGCATCTCAAAGAAGAAGATTAGGCTTTAATAAACATTTCTTTACCAAGATAATCAGGAGTGCCATCATTGTCATCATCGGAGTCAAGAAGATCAGGAATACCATCTTTGTCGGAATCTCTGGTTTCCAATGAGTCCGGAACACCATTCTTATTGTCATCCTCATATACATCAGGAATATTATCCCCATCATCATCTTCATCATTATCATCCGGAATACCTAGGTAAGATCAAAGAAAAACCTGATAATTCCCTATATAAATCCTTTATTACTTATAGTTACGTTACACGCTTTAAATATAGTCTAGAGATAAATATCATCATTACCTATCAGCATCTATAAACGTTTATATAAATATAAATATTTATTCATCTATTCAAAAAAAGTTATAATAATAGTTAAACTTACATTTAAAAATATTTGACATGTATAATTACCATCTGTCATCATATTCTATTAATTAATTTATCGTAATATAGCTTTATAATTAGATACAGTCACTTAAAATAAATAAAAAGTATTAAAATGGAAGGCATGTTTTACCATCATTATCATCGTCGTCATCGAGGTAGTCTGGTGTCCCATCTCCATCAGAGTCTTTATTTTGAAGCTTATCTATTATACCATCATTATCATCGTCTTCGTCATAATCTGGAATACCGTCATTGTCATCGTCTCTGTCTAAGTAGTCAGGGATACCATCCCCATCTTCATCTTCCTGGTAGTCTGGTACACCATCTCCGTCGCTATCCTCCTCTAAATAGTCTGGAATTCCATCCCCATCACTGTCTTCTTGATTATCAGGAATACCATCTCCGTCACTATCTTTTTCCAGGGCATCTGGAATGCCGTCACCATCAGAATCCTTTTCTAAATGGTTAGGAATACCATCGCCGTCATCGTCTTCCTGGTCGTCAGGGATACCGTCACCATCGGAATCCTTTTCTTGATCGTCAGGGATGCCGTCACCATCAGAGTCCTTTTCTTGGTCGTCAGGGATGCCGTCACCATCAGAGTCCTTTTCTTGGTCGTCAGGGATTCCGTCACCATCAGAGTCCTTTTCTTGGTCGTCAGGGATACCGTCCCCATCGGAATCCTTTTCTAAATGGTTAGGAATACCATCACCGTCATCATCTTCCTGGTCGTCAGGGATACCGTCACCGTCGGAATCTTTTTCTTGGTCGTCAGGGATACCGTCACCATCGGAATCTTTTTCTTGGTCGTCAGGGATACCGTCCCCATCGGAGTCCTTTTCTAAATGGTTAGGAATACCATCACCGTCATCATCTTCTTGGTTGTCAGGGATACCATCTCCATCCTCGTCTTCTTCATGATCTGGAATGCCATCACCATCGGAGTCCTTTTCCAAATGGTCAGGAATGCCATCTCCATCCTCATCTTCTTCATGGTCTGGAATACCATCACCATCTTCATCTTCTTCAACATCAGGAATGCCGTCACCATCAGAGTCCTCTTGAGAATCAGGAATACCATCACCATCGGAATCCTTTTCTTTCTTTGCTTTTTTTGCTTTCATTTTTTTGAGTTCCGCAGCTTTTTTCAATTTAATTTCAGCAGCTTTTTTCAATTTGGCAGCTTTCAATATAGCTGCATCATCGGCAGCCTCTACTCCCATAAAACCACCAGAAACCTTTGCTTTCTTTGCTTCCTTCTTAGGAGCCTTCTTTTTCTTCTTTTTTTCACATGGAGTATCATCTTCTTCGTCCTCATCAGTCTCGCTTTCTTCAACTTTCTGTTTCACTTGTTTTGGTGACTTCTTTTTTGGTGGTTCTTTCTTTTCGACTTTCTGTGCTGGTATCTTTTGTGGTGATTTCTGTGATGCTTTGGTTTGTTGTTCCTTTTTCTTTTTAACATCTTTCTTTTCCTCCTTCTTTTCTTTCTTTTCCACAACTGGTTTCTTTGTTGGAACTTTCTTTTCTGCTGCTTTTTTGGGTGTTTTATTTTCTGTGGAGCTTGTAGATTTCTTTGATGCTTTTGTATCAGTCGGAGTTGCTGCTTTTGTAGGAATCCTTTTCTTGACATTTACTTTTGCAGGTGTCTTTACCTCTTTTGGTGCTTTAGTTTTTACTTTCTTTGCAGCAGGTACAGCGGATTCTTTTTTCTTTTCAGTAGCAGATTTTTTGTCTTTGCTTGATTTCTGCGCTTTTGATCCTCCCTTTTTCTGTAATTTCTTTGCCTCAACTGAGCTTTTCATGCCTTCTTCCAAGGCCTTTTTTCTCAATAGTTCAAGATTGAAGTCATTCTTCTTCGCGGCCATCTTCTTTTGTTCATCTGAAGTCTTATGTATCCTAAGAACTCGTTTAATCGTTCCTCCTCTCGACTTTACCAGCTTGTAGTTGATGTAGTCATCACGGCGGCAGTCAGGAATACCATCGCCATTAGAATCCGCATCTTCCTCATCGGGAATACCTAAAAATTAAAAGTAGCCCATTTAAAAGGCATCCATGGCTAAAGATCGGATCAAAAAATTAAACCAGCACCATCATTATCATCGTCATCGTCCACATGATTCAAAGTTCCATCCCGATCAGAATCCTGAGTCTTGTCAATCTTGCCATCGTTATCAATGTCCACGTCTTCTTCATCAGGTATTCCATCACAATCCTTATCTCCAGGATCCCCGAGATCACCTTGTTCCTTATTTGCCTCTTCCTTCGCTTCTTCCGCTGTAATAACATTAACATCATTTATTTTATAATATTTTAAAATGATGCGTTATTATATAGTAGAAAAGTCACATACGTCTTTTAATTATTATTCCAATAATTTAGACATACACATTTTTTAAATTACAGGCTGATATGTATATCGGAAATAAATTAAATCTAGGCATATCGCAAATTTTAAAATATTTGTTTTAAAACTATTATGTTATGTTATAGAAGTGGCGTAAACTCAATGTATGTGTGTAGCAAGCCAGCTACATACTTAGTATATTAGAGTGCAATCTTACAGGTACACTTGTAACCCCGGTACATACTCCTGTCTTTAACAAAACGGATCTGTACTGCAGCATTGAGACAATTATCGATTGATTAGTTTAAACCACTGACTAGTAGATAGAGAGTCTCTCTATCTACTAGTCAGTGGTTTAAACCTATGACGACTTATTAATTAAATTTTGTATTTATCCTATATTATAGGAACATATTTGTAGATTTATTATGAATTTGTAATATATATTAATACAATTAGAGTGTACATGCCTTATATAAATTTTAGTTAATGTAAATGATAATATAGTCAAATTGAATCAGTTATTTCATTTGGTTAATAGCTCAGCTTCCACTGACTTTACGGACAAACCTAGCATTAATAGTATTTGAAGTGCACGAGTATCTGACACAGATTTAGAAGTAAATTTGGAAAAACATACATAAGGCATGTGTAAGATATTATGCAATAATAAGTGATAATAAATAAATAAAGTAATAAAAATGTGATAGCGTTACAATATGCAAATAGTTCAATGACTATTTCTATCGTTTGCAATATGAATACGAAAGTTTAAACCATACATACATTGATTTACAATAATATTTCAAAGATAGATATATTATATATATATAAATGAATATACTACTTCGTGAGTGCTATATAGGAGCAATACTAATTTCTTCACAAGTTAATCTAATTCATATTATTCACATACATAAAAGAGTATCAAAAACTAACCCTAATCAAAGTAGTTGTACTATAATGTAAAGTAATTGTATTATATATGTACACATATAGAGAGAATTTGTTATAATAGGAGAGGATGGGGATTTTAGACAAAACTTGTTGATAGGTGTGTTCAAACTAAGGTTGTGTTTAGTAAGCCTTAAATTGGTCTGGATCTAATGTTTTAAAAATATGAAAATACAGTTGCGGGTTTGTTTGTGGTAGATATTCGAGGAAAGGGATACGAGAAGAGCTTTGTGTTGAAATGTGATTAGTAGTTCTCGAGTTATTGACACCATTGTTTGTTAGACCTTTCATTTGTGCTCGAAATGTAGTGTATATAGAAGCCTATAGTATGTAAAACTAAAAATATATTACTGAAGCAGTGATGTCGATAATATATTTACGACTAATAACATTTAATTTACAGAATATAAATTAGAAATAAATATAATTTAAATCATTCACAGGGATAGCAGTCTATCCTGGATTTTAGAAATAAATACATAATATCATTTTCTTCATCATTTCCACTTCTGTGCTTTTGGAAATGCATATGATATAGACATACATACATTTCTTCTAGAATGTTCCACGAATCAATTCAAACTAGATCTTTGTGTGTTATAAGGGAATAAGTCTATAACTTGATCTAGATTTGTATCACTTTTGATTTAAAGTGATATAAACGGTTAGGGTTGCATTTGTTTGGTTTAAACTTTTAAGTAAGTAGATGGGGAAAAGTGAGGAAGTAATAATAATGTTTGACATTACCATCATCATCAGCATCTCCTGAAAGAAATGAGTATTACATAATTTAATAAATTTTAGAAAGGTTACGTGTATACTTAAAT
Source organism: Invenusta paracnida (assembly GCA_036023295.1). Taxonomy (NCBI): domain Eukaryota; kingdom Metazoa; phylum Platyhelminthes; order Proseriata; family Coelogynoporidae; genus Invenusta; species Invenusta paracnida. Next base: position 31,253 of record JAYRBW010068472.1, on the reverse strand, counting down.
TACATTAAATTGATTAAGCTACTATTAAATGTAAACAATTTAATTTTTAATATTAAAAAGCTACACAAATTTAAATTTATATGTGAAAAGGTATACACATAGAAAATGCTATAATGGGATGTTGTATCTTTATAGAGTCATTAAATTGACATGAGCCACACATTAATCGAGGTTTATATGTTGTAGGCTGTGGTTATACCGGGAATTGCTGCCATCGTGTCAGTAGGTTTGTAAAGTAAGAACGCCAGAGAATCGGGATCAAGGTAGTCTGGAATGCCGTCATTGTCGTCATCTGGATCAAGATGATCAGGAATACCGTCTCCATCTGAATCTCGGGGTCGACAATCGATCAGGCCATCACCGTTGGCGTCCTCATCTTCCTTATCTGAATGGAGAAAATACGATCGAGCAAATTTGTTAAATCAGTCAATTCACAATTAAACAATTAAAACGTATTACTTGCGTATCACGTTAGATTACATGTTGTTTCATGTTTATAAAAGTGTGTTTGTATTCTATATATTTCCCAGATTTCTGCCCGAAGCTCCAAACCTTCATAATATAATATAGTCAATCAGATTGGTTTGTTTACCTGCTTGTAACCTAGCAACCTAGTGTCAAACATTTGAAATTTTGTTGATTTTGTATAACTTGACTACAGTACTGGTTTTACTTATTTTTTCTTCTAAAATAAATTTTATGTAGTACTTATTGAATCACGGTTAAAACATGATGACAGCAAAATAATGGAAACTTTAGTTTGATAGCAATATTGTTAAGTTAAACGCAGCCAACAAGCCATCTGATTTTATATACCTATCTACCGTTTTATAATAGATAAATTATTGGGATAAGCTTACTCTCATTACTTAGAATACAAATCTCAATTTCAAAAACTTAAATAAATATTTCAATGTAAGAGATTTAAAATGTTGATTATTGAGTATATCATTAAATGCCACTTTTTGACAAAATTATGTTGGTCCAACATACCCGGAATGCCGTCATTGTCGTCATCATCATCCCATTCATTCAGAGATCCATCGTTGTCACTGTCCTAAAATTACAAATAAATGAGCAGAACGTTAACATAAAGAAAATACTTATTAAATTAATCGATTTTTATTTACAAAAACTATCAAATATAATTTTTCTCATTTTGCAATTCATTTACAAGTTTTCAAATATCTACATACATTACATAATGGTGTAGTTAATCGTCTTTATAACCCATTTAATCTGCCTTCTTACATGTTTATATTATACTTGTGGTTTAGCATCACCTAAAGCATTCATTTACTTTCTCTCACTCTACTCATTGGTTCTTTCTTATGTAATTAAATTTTGTTATTTTAATCATTCTTTTAGTGTATCCATGGAGTAATTGAACATTCCTCTATGGGTGAATCTATCTTTGTTGACCACAATATCATTTCCTCTTCTTCTTAATCTCTGGCTAAGATCAAAATCATTTTTTAAATAAATAACATTTTTTATTTATATTTTATTATTAAAACATAATAATACTAAATTCCATAATGTATATTGATTGGATTATACATTGAATTGTACAATTTTAGATTAATTAAAATTGAATCATGTCTTGAAGTAGGTATCACATTTATATTTTGATGGATTCCTAAGTTTGGTTTAAACTGTATTTTAAGTAACTTTATAAGAGACCTAGATCTTTTAGCAATAAAGGACGAAAAGGTGGACAATGCCCGACCTGTTTGTTATCAAAGTATCCATCGTTATCATCGTCTGGATCAAGGAGATCAGGAATGCCATCGCAATCCCTGTCCTGCATGTGATCGTCCACTCCATCGTTGTCAAGGTCATTGTCAATGCTGTCAGGCACACCGTCGTGGTCCATATCTGCGAAATCGTCGTTGATGCCATCACCATCGGCATCGGAGTCCAGATGATCGGGTATTCCGTCATTATCGTCATCGTTGTCCAGACTGTCTGGGATTCCATCCTGTGTACCCAAACGAATGTACCCAATTAGAAAGTTCATGCTTTACATAGTTCACTTTGCTAAAGCTGGTTTAAGAGACAAGCCAGACATGTCTATAACCTTCAGATAAATTATGAATTTCATCAGAGGACGTCTTTATGTCCTTGCGTAGTGAATATCTACCCTTTTCGACAATACATTTTATGATTAACATTTTTGTCTTAGTCTTCTTTTAAATAGAGACACTGAAAAATAGAGAGTATATATATATAACTAAAATAATAAATCACAGGGTTTAGATTTAAATTGTAGATATCGTGAAAACAAAACAACTAACCCCATATATTTTATAATTTATAGGTATACCTAGGTATATAGCTAAACAAAAAGCTAAGTAATTAGTGAAGAAAATTGATTTCACAGGATTATATCTGAAATAATGGAGTTATTTATCTTCAACTATCAGAAAAGTGATTTTGTATTTACAATTAAAATTATTAAGCTGATGTCTGTCTATAGAAAGCATTTTATCGAGCATCACTCCGAATAAGACTGTTTAGATTGGAACCCTTATGATAGACCTTCTCCAACCTCGATTACCGGTTCCCGCAGACGTTTTATTATCAGAGCTTAATGAGGATTGGATATTTCTGCATGTTTTGAATAAAATTTTCGAGCTGATGTTACTGAAAAACTCCCTCTGTTCTGGAACACGTTGTTGAAAACTTCATAAGGATCCTATCTATAAACTCTGCGTTTTATGCATTAGACAATTATATCCGATACATAACTGCACACTTCACTTACATATTATAATATATATTTAAGTTCATTTGTATGTTTAGTCACTATTTATAATCATACTATTTTGCACTAGTCTGCAACAGCTGCTTGATAAACTATATCTTCGCCATTTTGACTCCGATATCAACCTCAAGCTAAGTTCTTACATTATCCTTGTCTGAGAAGAAGTTGAAGAACTTGTGGTCGTGATCCTTGAGATCCGGAATGCCATCATTGTCATCGTCGGTATCGATGTGATCAGGAATGCCGTCCCCGTCGGAGTCCAGCGGGTTGCAGTCAGGAATTCCGTCCCCATTCGAGTCTTCATCCTCGGCGTCTGGGATACCATCATTGTCATCGTCATCGTCATACTCGTTGAGCGTACCGTCCCTATCGCTATCCTGTTAGAACAAATTTAGATGCGGAACTTGGAATTTTACTATCCTACCGAGTTACTTTCGGAAGACTATAATTGTCATCAATATTCCCCCCAAATTGGATTATACTAATAATACAATATTATGATAACTGTGAATTCATACAAATGTCCTCTGGATTAACACTGTACATTGTAATTTGTACTTTTAAAATAATGTGACACTGATGATCTACCATTATGCATGTTAAGAAAGTCAATTTAAGACGTTCTTGTTTATGAGGGTTTTTATCAATTTTCTAATACGACTAAAAATGTATTTTCTCTGTCTGAATGTTTTTCTAGATCAAACTCACTAATTAAATCACGGACTAACTACGTTAGTAAAGTCAATATAGTGACCATCCTGGCTTTTTATATAAAAGAGATAATAAATATTAAAAATAAAAAATAAATTGTAACACTAACTCGCTATAAATAAACAAAATTGCTTCCGATGGTCAAGAAAAAGTGTTTGTCAAAAGCGTGAGCATCCATTTCATTACTTACATGATAATAGTACATATTTCACTTGTAAGAAGGATACAATGAATTAGAAAATAAAGTGAAACACGGTTTTGAAGAGAGAAACCTAAGAAGATCAGCAGAAGTCATGTGTCTCTCAAGTTACCTGTTTTTTATCGAAGTAGCCATCATTGTCATCATCTGGATCCAAATTGTCCGGTATTCCGTCACAGTCGTGATCAGCGTAACGGGAATTCTTTAGATCATCGAAATCTAAATCATTGGTATATATTGAAATAATTTTATGGAATTTTATGTTAATTACAAAAATCTACCAATGTTAAATTACTTTAATAAATGTGACATTTTTTGTCAAATGCCATTAACACGATATGTAAGTTATTATTACGACAACCACACAATATTACACTCACAAAAATGAAATTACTAAATTGAACTTAATGGGATTCTATTTTATTAAAATTAAAGGTAACTAATAATAAATTTTCAAATCAAAATTTAAACTAATTGTTTTTAAATGTATCTATTTTTACCATTTAAACTTTGTTTTCTTAATATCGTTCAAAACTATTTAATATACCTATATTTCAATTTGTATTAATATTAATACATTTAACGTTCTATTATTAAAGAGCATTAAATGGTATGCACGAATCTGCAATGATTTTGTCTTATTCAAATAGAATGATATAATCAATAGATTTTAGATCACAATTAAATGAAACGATAATAATTTGTTGGGTAAGACAACTCCTCAATGGTTGGTTCAACATTATTTAAAGACATATTTTAGTTAAAAAAAGTTAAGGAATTGAATGACTTAATCATGTACTTTTTTTAAGTTCCTCTATAATAAATATTCTTAGTTGATTTAAGAGATTCCAACAGTAATCTTTGAATATATATACTTATTTACAAATATATAAAATTTTAGGACGTATCAACTTAATTCTTACAAAACTTTCGTATGTTAGTAATTTACCATGTCTAAACACAGGAGCTTAATGGTAGGGATGTTGTTATGACATTAGTGAAAGTGATATTAAGAGACTTACCTCAAATAGAAAGGTATCATGTAAGAATAAATGTTAAAAGAATCAATGTTTTAGGAATAAATGTTTTAATAATAAATAAATGTTAATAAATACGTCATGTATAGTTGAAAATTGGGATAAAGAGATTGAGTTGAACAGACTATATACATAAAGATAATGAATTCTGACATATAAGTATCCGCAATCTAAGCAGTGTCGACAGGAAAGCGGCGCCATTTTCTAGGTGTGTCTGAGGATTTACTTTAGACTTAATAGGCCATCAATAATATTGATTATTATTGATTGTCCATATTAAGACGTATTGCACGGGAGAAGTAGAAAATGGCTGCCGAACAATATGTTCTCCTTATAGACTTTGTTTAGATTACAAATCTTGTTGACAACATTAGAATTCAAAATCTTTGATTCTATCTAGGTATAATGTGGAGAAAATCAGAAATTAGACAGGTTCAAAGTATAGTGAGTAGGTATAGAGACAAGTACCTAGGTATAATGAATCTTGAATGTTACTCTAAGCTCTAATTATAATACACGTAATGGTCCACTTTTCTAGTTTAAGTGCCATTAATAATATGTTGCGGGATTGGTCCAATTACTATATATGGATAAAATAGTTTAATAATTATATCTCATAAAACTGTATATTAGATAAATGTTTGAAACATAGAAGGATAATAATACTTTTATCTACATGATGTGATTTATCAACGAGAACTATATTTATCCATTTAATATTATTTGAAAAAAATAATTGCAATTATGAAATTATGAAATTATGAAATCATGAAATTATCCTTAATAATGTAAAATTAAAATATAAAAGTAGTACAAATATTACAAATAAATTATGCATTTATTAACGGTTTATTTCAATAAAAGTGTGTAAACATTCAAAATCCATCATAAAATAAAATTGTCTACCAAGTGTTTAAGGAATAACTATTAACTATATTAGAAGGAGAACAGATTAGAAATGAGAACAAATGTAATTGCAAAGTATGCCTCGAAGAATTCAAGTATAATTTGTCAACATCAAATATATTTGAAATCATGAAAATGAGGTATAGCGCTATATTCCATTGAACAACTATGAACTCGGAATGAAGATATTGTTCCGTAATGCTATCAACAAATTTCTAAAAATACTTCCATCTTCTATTTTTTAAGAATTGAGATGAATAAATGTTCTAAAGTCTACTATTATAAGTTGCACTTTAGAGGTTTAGACTGACAGATGTAAGAATTTCTTTCTTCATTTACTTTTATATTATTATATTAATTCGGATTATTATTTGAAATATATAGTATAAACTTCATTTTAAAAGAGTTAAAGAAATTGTAATGCATGCTCATAAACATTTTATCAACAAATACGTTATTGTTATTATATGACATTTTGATCATATTATTTATTTTTTTGTACTGATTTATAGTTTATCTTAATGCTATTTTAAGTACACTACAGATGAACCTTGAAAGTATTTTGTGTTGAATGTCATACGATATTGGCCTATGGAATACATTTGCTCTCAAGAAAAACATTAAACATTTGAATTACCATCACTGTCCTCATCAGCTGGAATGAAAAAACAATTAATATTTCTCGTCACCATGAATATTTTAACATAATAATTAAATATGGAAAGTCAGAGAAATAAAAGTAATAAAGAATGCTAAGCTATAATAATAGTTCATAAAATAATTTGCATTTACCAAGGACAAAAGCAATATCAAAAATAAAAGCAGTATTTTGTGAATTATTTACGAGAATTTTAAAGTTAAAGAAGACATTTAAATTGAGCAGAAAATAACAAATAACTTTTAAATAACAATAAATGGGCTTCAATTTTAAATTAACAATAAAGGAATTTTTACTTTTTGTAATTGGCAAAGCTTTTACATAAATCTCATATTTTACCAGAAAGGAAAGGCAATTATTATCATTTTAGATGAATATAAATGTTCTCTTATATCTTAAATTTAAGTTGTTTCTTTACAGGTTTCACTAAAACCAAATTCTAAAATATAGACTTATTCTGTAGTATCATATTATGTTCCTACTTATATATGTGTACATATAGTGAAAGCAACATGAACATGATAACATTTCATTACTTAATACTAAATTAAGAGCATGAAACTTATTAAATATGCATGAATGTACAAAACACAATTTGCTCATAATCACGTGTATCGACTTGCAGTCCTTCTTGAACACGTTCGTAATATTCACAAGATAAGCGTCGGTGGTAATATCTCGCATGTCATTAGAACTCGCTGTTATAATGAATATCGTGAAGCCTTATATATGCAGTGATTACAAGATATAAAAATAATTGCTGATCTGAGAACGTATCACTTAGTCAGTTTTATCACGCTAACATTAATTGGATTAGGTCACCACGAGCATCGAATCCTGATTAGCTTCATATCACCTTTCATAAATGCGTCTCTTTGCATTTATTTAATCAATACTAAGACGAAGTGCAAGTACTCTACTGATGAGGCGTTAACTTGAACTATATGCTCCCTTTTCTTGATTAATCCGACAAAATGGGCATCTTTTCTGTGTCGTGTGTTACGACAACATTATCTAGTACAAAGAAATCATCAACACTTGACGAATAACAAGTCAATGTTCTTTGTTCAATCTTGACTCACCTGGATTCTCCTCATCATTGTCCAGATAGTCAGGGATCTGGTCGCCATCCGAGTCCTCCAGCATATCCGGAATGCCGTCACCATCATCGTCCAAGTCGTGGTCGTCAGGAACACCGTCGTGATCGCTGTCCATTACCTTCTTTTTATTACCGAAGCGAAGACGATGCTTGTTGTCAGAAGTGTCGGCCCGGCAGTCAGGGATCCCGTCACCGTTCGAGTCCTCGTCCTCTACGTCCGGGATTCCTGGAGGGGGGCGGGGTCATAGACTACATCACTTAGTCGCAGCTCGACTCCAAAAGCGCTGTCAAATTTTTTTTACAAAAGGTTGAAAAGGTATTAAAAATATTAAGTTATAATACGAAATTAATTATGTTGATTAAAAAAGAACTTGTGTAAAATGACCTTTATTTGTAATATGTAAAATATAATTTGACCAACTGTTTTTATCGAAGCTAATCCTTCGATACCTAATATATGAACATAAAGTCTGTTAATAAGGTATTTTTCCTAAAAACACTGAATAGTATTTGGAAGTAAATATTCTTATATATTTAATTTTAAAACACAATATATATATAACATTTTGTATATGATATATTGATACATTATTTATACTACCTATTGACATATAATAATTTTACTTATTTATAGAACATATGATGGAAGCAACACTTATTTTTTTAATACGATGTGAACCAGTATATTTCATCAATATGTTTGTGGTAGCATGGTTGTGATCTGATGTCAGTGTACGCAGTGCTGTTCTGGAGTTTTCTGTGCGCAATTACCCAAGAACTTCCAAAAGAATGATAAGAATAAAATTGTATGACATTCTGTGCTTGTCGCCAGCAATGTTGAAATGATGAATGAAACAGTGAGACAAAAATGAATTCAAATAAATATACAGCTTTCTTTCAAGAAACTAATTTTCACACACTTTAACAAAAGAAGCCTATTTCACTTCGAATCACCCGAAAATGTATACAAATGTTGTACAATGTCCTTTTACGTTACTAGGGAATATTTATATAGATTTATTTGCTATGAAATATTATAAATACTTTTTTAAAGTTCTATACACATAATGGAATATTGCAGCATGAAATAACCTTAACTATAGGATATTAATATGAAAAGGATGTATGTTATAATAGAAACTCCAAAACTCTTTCCTATTTTCAGGTCATTCGTGCATATTAATTGCCAAAGTGAGTTACCCCCAAACCGTCTTCAACCAAGATGACTAAAACATCTACCAAATAGCTAAATGAGTAATTGTCATCTAGGGAATATAGTTTATTTAATGTTTAATAGATATTAGTAAATTTAGTCATTAAGATAGTCAATATTGAACTATAAAATTGAAGATATTTTATAATTTCATTAACTATAATTAATGTATGAACCTTTTCTGTGCCGTATCATGTTTTTCGATTCCCATTCTCATCCAAATAAACACGTATTATTATTATTATTATTATTATCACATTTGGGGACGGGTAGCCCAGCGGTATAGTGTTGGACTGGCGAACAGACGGCAATCGGTGAGAGTGGGTTCGAACCCCAGTCCGGACCATATTTAATTTTCTCCATCCAGCTGCCAGTCGACTGGGTTCGTTTGGTTTGTTATACTCATGTGCGGTCTGTCATATGTTTCAAATATATACATTTAAAAAAATTATATAATACAAAATACATTTGATTCATGTTAATATTTAAGTTAGAAAACACGAATAATAAAAATAATTTTACAACTGAATATTTTCATGAAAGTATGTTATAACCAACGTCTTCTATATTTAAGAACTGAGCAGACAACTCTGACGCCTACCATCATTGTCGTCATCCAGGTCGTATTTGTTCATCTCTCCGTCCCAATCGCTGTCCTGAGTCCGATCTTGCAGGCCATCGTTGTCCACATCGTCATCGATGTCGTCAGGAATGCCGTCACAGTCATGGTCCTCAATATCGTCGTCGAACTCGGAGTCCTTGGATGCAGACTTGGCTCGCTGTTGTTCCTTTGCTTTCATGGATTCCACTGAAATCGTGTTTGGGTTAATTATGGTTAATGCGAGTTAGAAAAAGTCATATTCACTCAAATATACTGACAAGCCTCTAATATAACATATATGAAGGAATTCAAGTTTTCTGGATATTTAATTGTAAATTTCATACAATACGAATAAATTTCATTTTAATATTAATGAGAATACAGAATGATTGCACCCATTTCTTGACATTATGTAATTATACTGTGGACAATTTAATGATTTATGCACTATTGTAAATTATATATCAAATAATATATACAATGAGTACACATACTATGACATGGCGAAACTATTACAATGTTAAACTTGTAACAGTATATTGGCAGTAAAATAATGGTACAATAATAATTCTATCAATACTATAAATTAAATGTTACAATACTGTTATAACTATTTCTAATTACATTTATTAATATTACTGCTACAACATACTACTATTATAACATAGGACTAGTAAGTAGTATATTTCCTACTCTATGACTATTTTTATAATTGCTGATACTACATATTAGGTACTAAATATATGTATGTATGTATTATAATCAGTAGTATCAAATCATCTATGAAAATATGATAATAAGATATAGAGTTGATCCTCTTCGTCATACTTGGTGGTGTCCTGCACTTTCTCCCCTTATTCCTATCGTCACTGACATTGTTAGTCATTCTTTTGCTGATTACGTATCCCCCCATTTAGTTAAGTTAGGTTTCATTACGCAATAGTTAAATAATCTAACCGTGACAAAAACTTCTTATTTATTTATCGTCTTGTGTCATATTTATCGACTATTTTATAAAACACTTGTGTACATGCTGCACTGCTATGCAGCCTCATGCTTACATGTCCACTCACGAACATGATGTTTATATCTAATCTGCATACAGGAAAGGCCACCGTGTTGAGACTGTATTGGTTCACATTACTAATAGTATACATACAAGCCTTGATGAGAATAACATTGTTTCCCTCGTTCTATTAGATTTATCAACAGCATTTGCAACTATAGAGGTCATCTTTGCTTAGTACTCTCCATGCTGAGTACATTCGTAGGGACGGATCAAGATGGCTCAATGACTATCTGTCACTATCTATTCATTCATGTCGATCATTATTCTCAAATTGTGCTCCTTTTCTCTGGTATAAACATCCAGCAGCCTCGAAATTGAACATCGATATATTCAAATCATTGCTAAAGACGAGACGTACTTGTTTCTTAAAATCTGACATAATGCATTGTTTCATCATCAATTTTTCTTCCTTCTTCTCTTATTTGTATGGTAAATTATTTTCATTTTTGACTATAATATAAGTTACATATTATTATAATGTGTTTCTAAATAATGCTTTTGCTTATTCATAATATTCATGGGTATCTAAATAAATAAATAGTTCGAATGCATAGCGTTCTTATTACGAACATATTTTCATAAAATCAGTAATGTTATCAACCAACATATACCTCTATGGGGAAATGTCTCTCTCCCCATTTTTACTTTATATAAATCCACATGGTAGCTGGCCCTATATATTGTTGATTGCATGTTAATACGAATTCAACAAATATATTATATTCTACTGCATGAAACCTAAATATGAGACTTATTATAAACCAACACAAAGAATATTATACGCTAACATAAGAAACTTAAACATGAAACATAAAATATTAGTTTCAATTTAATACAAGAATATTATTTATTATGTATTCATACTTTGCTGGTGGAAACCACTTTTAAAATTGGAACGCTTTGTTTTATATTTTAGACATACACTACAAAACAAAGCTTACAAGTTTTTGTTTGCAAAATTAGTTACAAAATGGTTTACAAAAATAAGCGTGATTTAATTTAGTCAAACAGTATAATTATAAACCAATTTCTAATTTAAAATTATTATGAACGTATAGTAAGAATTTAAATAAACAATGTTTTTTTGAGAATTAATAACTTTGATTTTTTAAACAATGTTTTGATATATAAGATTGAATTTCATTAATCTGTACTTATTGGCAAAAATATAACTTCTTGAAATTATTTCAGCATAGCACTTAAAACATGCATGAAAAACATAAGATTTTGAAATCGTTTTCGAAAAATCACCAATAATACATACATGCCTTTCTTTCAGTTAAAAAACATTCCAGTGAAATTCATTTCGAATTTTTACGCCAAATGTGCCTTAAGACTACAAAAAGTTATTTTTAGAATTATTTAAGCAAATCATTTTGCATAATCTAAATTATAGTTTAGTATAACCTGAGTAGTTTTCAACAAAATAAAAGTATAATAAAGACTATAAAATAATATCAATTCATAGAATTGTAATAAAAAAGAAAATCCACTTCAAATTGATATTAGTTGCAGTTATTACAGATGCAAAGAGAACATTACAAATTACTATTAATGAAAGCATTTTACAGCCTGAAATAAAATTATGGAAGTAAATGAGACAGAGAAAATGACACGTTGAGAAGTCGTTGACGGAGAAATGCGTGTTGCAGAAGAAAGCAGGAACAAAAATGGAAAATGTAACAAATAATTCGTTTATAAACTTACGAAGATTGCATTTGCAGTACCAACCTTGAATAAAATAGAATAAACACATAAACACATAAAGAAGATAATAGAAAGAAGACTTAGCTAACCTATTGAAATATAATGCCCAGTAAGATTAGGAACAAATTATTATTCAGAAAACAGAAAATTGCAATAATAATCATGCTATAGTAAAATATACTGTCTTAAAAATGTGTTCTACTAAAAAGAGATATATAAACAATATTAGTAAATTTGGTAATGTCATTTTACTAAAGATCAGTATATACATACATCAGGCTGTTATATAACTATTATACAATCAATTGATTTGATTCACAATACAACGACACAATTACAAATGGTAGTACCTAGTATTAAGTACCAAAATGCGAGGAAATATAGATTATATATACAATGTTCACTATACTTACTCCTTGCAAATAGTAAAAAGACACCTTGAGAATTCGACCAAACTTAAGATATCTATTTATAGTTTATTTCGTTAATTGCAATGATGAAGGCTTTCCTTCTGTCATTACCAACGAGTTAACCATCTAAGTGTGGGTCTAGGATTTCTGTAAGGGGGCCATGTACTTACGACGACTTACAACAATAATAATGAATGCAGTGTGCCCAGTCTTTCGAGTTTTCCACGCAACTCTGTGAATGGTGTGCAATATTATTGACAGAGCTGCTGTGTATACTACACTTCTATATTTCTCACGCATGCAATATTAATTAATGATAAATATAACAATTCTAAGCTACTTATACGATTTTATATATATTTTGGGTACTGACAACACAATTATTAAATAAATAAATATTACATAGCTTCATATTTAACTACAATTCTATTAAACTAACATTTGAAGTGTATTCAATAAGAATAAACATGAAACAGCATTAAATAATTCAAAGATAGAAAACTATTCTACTGGAACGACTGAAACGTTGTACGAAGAATCTGTCTTACTTAATTCTTACACGTTGTTCCGCATAATAATTATTAAAAAGCCCTTTCTGTAGTGTGAAACAAGTCAAGAGTGTATTTTAGAGTTTAGTTTACACCATTTATGTAGAGCAGTCTGTGTGAACTCATTTTGATGGTTTTTCCTTTAATTGTTCTTCGGATAGCATAATATTAACTTATATTTTGGAGTTATGCAAACTTATTTAATAACATGAAAATAAGACATTTTAAGAAAAAACACAACTTAACAATTGTCTTCTTTTATCGTGATTTTTTTAAAACCGTTGAGATCAAATATAGCAAAGGTATCTTCGGATCAAGTGAATTCACCCTTTTATGTAATGATCAACTTTTGAACATAATCATTCTGACAAAATGCTTGTATTACGAAAAGTATACATAAGTTCGCAATGCATCTCAAAAATGTCGAAGTCATTAGGCAAGCCAGTCAGCCAAAAGCTATAAAAACGAAAGTGATTGAATAGTAAATAAAACAAAGCAGTAAGTGACTTGCGAAATAGATAATTGAGACTACTGTTTGCTTTCATTCAGCGTTCAAACAATGTTGTCTGGAAAGCTAATAATCATGAAATTCCAAATGAACACGTCTAGTTATTTACATTGTATGTATATAAGTGTAGGTATCTATACAATTAACTAACTATATTTTAACTTACAATGGTGAGCAAATAATTAATAAATTGTATAGTTATACTTTAAGTAATTGATAAACACAAATCGAAGAATTGGGTTGAATAATAAGAAAATAATTGAAATAAAAATGTTCTCCAACATATATTACACCTGTTGGAAATATTATCGGAACATATATTGAATCGATTATTATGCAGCAATGGTTTCAGATATAATGCTCATGTTAATTGCTATATTAATAGAATATTTTAATAATTTTGTGTAATTAAAAATAAGTATTATACATATTTAAAACAATCTGATAAAACATTAATATTTTACACTTTTAGTGCATTAAAATATGATTTATGTATGTATTTCGATAAGCTCATTTAACTGCTTACGTTAGTTTTATGAAAGAAATTTAGCATTAATAAATTGAATAAAATAGTCCAAGTTAATGGGCAAATAGTTATTTCATTTTGTAAGGTCAAAACAAAATAAAGCCGGGAAATTGCATAGTGACTGGTTTAATGTTTTCTTTTAATAAATAACATTATGGATTTAATTATTTATTCTTACATGCACACACTGAAATTTACAGGAATTTGATTAGGAGGATTAAATAGTGAGGTAGAAAACTTTAGAACTGAGTTGGTATGATCTAATAGGCATGTATAGGTACAAGTGCAAGATCAATGTTAGTCAGTGTTAAACGATGATTGTGTTATATTTGCCCAGACAACCCTCAGACTCACGCTTACCGTTCCGGATGTAGCTCTGTTCCTTCTCCTCCTCATTGTCTTCCTCATCCTCGTCCTGCTGCACTTGATGATGACGACCCTTCTTACTTTTCTTCTCCCCTTTCGACGACTTTTTAGTTGTTTTCTTCCGGCGCACGATCGGTTCATCCTCCTCCTCCTCGTCCTCGCTGGAGTTGTCACTGTCACTTGTGTCCTCGTCACTTTCTGGGTCCTCCTGTGGCTCTTCTTCCGCCTCCTCTTCGTCCTCCTCATACTCGGCCACTCGGAGGAGCTTGCGGCAGGTTGGACATTCCAATGCCATCTATCTCGAGATGGGTGAAGAGAGAGAGCAGAAAGGCAACGCACCTTCAATATATTATTGCGAAGCAGAACTGAGAATACCGATTTAAAACAGTGAATATAAAATTTAACATGTAACAAAAAACTGATTTTATAAACTGATCTTTTTTTTAATTATTCCAATAATATATTATCTGTAAAAAGAAGTTTATCGTGAAAATTACTAACTGATAGGGTAAATTAAGAACAAAAATACTTAGCAATTTATATCTGAATTTAAACAAAATAATGTTAAGGTATTTAGAAATATGTAAACGTAATAAAGTCAATACAGAAATTAATGTACCCCCTGTGTGTTTTTGAGAAACATAAGAACATTTTCTCAGATGGTGTTACCTTCATAATTTGTTGTATTTTATGTTCAGAGTTAATGAAAGTTGGAATTATTTTACGAAAATTTATACATGTAATGGTAGAAATCATATAAAAATACTGATAATAATTGTTATATATGTTGTTTCGTTTTATGTTAATAAACACTACAGTAAAATCTTATATTTTTTGTGGTGGTCTGAAAGTAGTAAACAAATGAAACAAAACAGTAATAATTGTAAAAATTAATTAATCTATTATAACAATTCACTCAATTCATTTTCACAGTATTAACATTTTCTGTAAAATGTCCACTATTATTATTAATGAAATTTAATTACGTATTGGTTTATTTAACTAATAGTTATGAATTTGATAGCTATTTAATTGACTATTAATTACCTACATAACACTACCTTTTGCGTCGAACATGCAATTATTTATTGCAAAGACGAATAATTTCATTATTCTACAATTTTCTTTTTAAACTGAATAATATCTCGAGTTATCTGTCTGTAAACCAGTTGAGAGGCCTGTTGTAGTTAGCATTTATATTCTAATATTTCCTCTTAAGTTTCATTATTATTTTTTAGGTTTATCACATACAATGCGCGTACGTTTAAAATATATATCTATGAAACAGTTAATAGTCAATATTATGTAGTTAAATAAAGTTTATAAAACAAGAAACATTTAGCTAGTAAATAAATTTGTAGACAGTCACAACAAATTAGATATTTATATATTTGTGATACTTAATTAAGGAAGAGAAAATACTAGAAAAGAAAAATCATTGTAAATTATGGAAACATATTATTTTTTTATATTTTTGAATGGTTTCAAATATTATAATAAAATTGGAATACGCAGCAGAATTTTGTATGTGCGTGCACAATTTAAGTATTAAGTTAAAAAAAGTAAAACAAGGATATAAATGCAGCAATTACAAAAATAGAATTAATAATTGAATAGAAACATCGAAACAATATACAAACCTAAATTGACAAGATAATACCTTTTATATAATACTTGGATGTCTACTTTATCATGAAAAGTTTCTAAAAAGCAAAGAATAAAATCAGGAATTGCGTACTAAATATTCCTTTTAAATTAATACTATTAAAATAGAAAGTTAGTTACAGAAGGAAAATGCTCACGCAATGTACTTCTCGGACTGGGGTGTTTTGAAGATCTGCCCATGAAATTGACTAAACTTCTTTGTAAAAAAAACTAGTCAATCAAGAATATCTCATTTTCTTCTTATTGTAATTTGTTTTTTGTATGATGTCTCTTTTTCCTCCGTGGGGATACATATTTTTTAAACTCCGTCGAGTAGCACTAAGCATATAGGTCAGTAATACTCTACGCTACTAAGTTACTTCGCCATTTTCAATACTTTTAATAATAGTGCCGCTTTTTACAGAATATTCATTAAGAATTTTATTTTAATAAATATTTAAAACATATATTTTGAGGTTTGATTAGATTTGGTTATACAGTTACCGGGGGGGGGGGGGTGTAAAAAATGGAACTAAAATGCTTATAATATTATTACATTATTATTAAAATATTAGCTACTTGGTACAATACTTTTACTAATTATAACTATACATAGAAGTATAATACCCATTTAAATCTAACTTTCAATAAAAGCAAATATAATAGCATTAAATACCACAAAATATTTTTTACATTTTCCAATATATAAAATACGCTGCACATAAAATTAACAGTTATAATACCTTTTTTACTGGTATTTTATGAATTTTCCTTTATTTTTACATTAGTTAGGTATTGTATTCTTTGCTTTTTATAGGGTTACAACATGAAAGCAACATTATTTTATTCTTAAACGCTTATACATTTAGCAATAGTTATTTCTTTATACGTTAGTCCATTTCAATGGTATACGCCACATTAAATATATATGTACATATATTAATGCAAATTCGCAATACAATTATGTATAAGGATACCATTTTATCGAAGTAAAATCAGAGTTGAATTATTCTGAAGAACAAGTGAATTTCTTTTATTTGGAATAGTTTCCGTTTAGGTTCATTGGTCAATTAGTTTCATTTTAGCTCAGTTAAACGTGTTTTTATCACAACTTCAATAATATTTCTTAAACCTCTGCGCAACTAAAAATGTGATCATTTTCTATTGATAACATTTATGTCCTTGCATTCCTATAGATATGCAATAATTATAAAAACAGCACAGATTTTTGGAGGAATCCATTGTATCGTTGGTCTAACATCCAGCTCAGGGTTTAAAAGCGATATTAATATACATATTTAACTAACGCAAATTGGATATATGTAATATTGTATTGTTAAATATAAAAAAAAATTATAATCAAAGTATTAATCTTTAACGGATGTATGAAGCTGTAATACTAAACTATTTGCAGTAGATTCATTAGTTTAATTATCATTAGTTTAATTTTTGAAAATATGTATCATCTATTAAGTGGAATTTACTAAAATAACTAAATAATATTACATTACACTTTTTCTCAATTACTCATTCATTAAACTTATAAATACATAGATTGTAGTACATAATTATATGTAGAATTATCAATATTATTACTCTGTGAAGATATTAGTAATTGTTAATAATAATAGGATACAGTTTTCATCTATGTTAATGAACTATGAAACATGCGTCATGCAAATGAACACCATATAAAACTATAAATGCAATTCAAAACACATAGAAACACCATTTTATTGAGTTTATATAATTTAATCAACAACGAATTACATATAGCATTCCAAAGACATCACCAACACAGATTATTATGCAACTTAATAGAACTAAGTCACTAAGTCAAGTAAAATACAGTACATTATTATCAAAGCTATAGAATTCTTGACCAAGTGGATTTGTGCTCAAAATCTCACTACGCTAAAGAATGATCTGATTGATTAGAGGACTGACTTGGATTAAAGTTCATCTTTGCTTTCTGCATTCTGTAAAGGAGATAAAATATAAATAAATACAATACAAAACAAATCTTTGAACTTGCTCCTAGTAGGTAAAAAATATGGTTAATTGTTTAAATTAAACAAAAATAGATTTGTATTTGAAATAAATATTTGTACGAATTGTATGTTAAGGTAAAACTTTATTTATTATTACAAATGCATTATAATTATTTTCCAATACTATAAACGTTGGAAATACTTACTTCATTTTCCTCATTCTCTGTATTAGTAGACGTCTCCGGTTCAGAAGTCTCTTCGCTAGACTTCCCTTCTTCACTCGGCGTGTCTTTTCCCATAGGGCCGCCAGGGGAGGCGCCCGCATCGTAGTCCTCATCAGAGTTCATGTCAGGTAAGCTCCCAGGTTGGGGCGAATCAGACGCAGGGGCCGGTTCCTCCTCTGGCTCCTCTTCGACTTGCTCTTCTTGGGAAATCTGCAAACTTTCGCGGAGAATCTTTTCAATTCGTTCGGCAAAATTAATCGTATTTGGTAGAATGAACCCGGATCGAAGTGTAGCCGTCTCAAAGAGAATTAAGGCCAAATCTTTCGTTTTATCACTCTCGACGTCATTAGCTATGCGATTCTTAAGTTCCTTCACAAGGGGGTGCCGCGGATTAATTTCAAAGATCTTTTTCTCTTTCTTGTGGTAAAGTTTGGTTGGATCAGACGCCTTCTGGATGGCTTGAGCGGTCATTATGCGTTCCATATTACCGGACCATCCGTGGGATGGAGCAATAAGAGCACATGGAGACCCGATCAAGCGTTCGGAAATTTCTGCCTTCTCGATCATGTCCTTT
Source organism: Invenusta paracnida (assembly GCA_036023295.1). NCBI lineage: Eukaryota > Metazoa > Platyhelminthes > Proseriata > Coelogynoporidae > Invenusta > Invenusta paracnida. The sequence continues at coordinate 12,495 of JAYRBW010068472.1, read as the reverse complement.
AGAGCGACGTCCTGTAAATAATCAGTCACCGGTTTAAAGTCTTTAGTCAACTGCTCTTTCTTTTCCTTCTGCTTATCCGACGAGTCCAGATTTAATCCTTCTTTGGCAACATTTTGGATCTTCTTGCCATCAAACTCCGTCAGGTGAGGCATGGAGTATTCGTCAATGGGATCAGTCATGTAAAGAACTTCATAGCCTTTCTTCAACAAACGCTCAACAAAGGGAGACTTTTTGACATCTTCCAAATTATTACCAGTAATGTAATAGATCGTCTCTTGGCCCTGTTTCATACGCTCCACGTAATCTTCAAGACCGGTCATTTCTGTCTCCGAGTGAGAGCTCCAATACCGCAATAACTTTGATAGTCTAGTTCTGTTGGAAGAATCATCATAGATGCCCATTTTAATGTTGGTTGAATATTCTTTCCAAAACGTCTCATAGTCTTTCTTGCTTAATCGCTTTATCATATCTAGGGTTTTCCTAACTAACTTCTTCTTAATGACCTTCAAGAGTTTATGTTGTTGCAGAGTCTCTCGAGACACATTCAGAGGCAAATCGTCACTGTCTACCACACCCTGAACAAAGTTGAGGTAGTTTGGCATCATTTCCTCAAAGTTATCTGTGATAAATACTCGTCGTACATACATCTGAAATATTAATATTGAAAGTACATGCTTACAACATGCAAACAGAAGCAAAGGCACATCATTTATATTAGTTGCAAAATTGTTTGAAATATTACGTTAAAGTTGAAACAATTTCTAGTTTAATAAGTTTAAAAGAAAGTAATTAAATAAAACAATTGCCCGATCTGTTATCTCTATAAAATATTGTAAACGTATAAAACGTTAAGCGTCAAATATTATTCAGCTATAATAAAGTAGACACAAATATCGTGCATTAGTCAATATAATAAAGTTAATCATGCAAAAAGCGCAGATTTAGTGTTTATAAGTAACTATTGCGTAAGTAAAAATGCAAAGCAAAACATTGCAATGTATGACCGATAGGTTTCGGTAACATGCATCATAATATTGACTATATTATTCATTAACATGTTCAGAATATCGCATTTTGAGGGAATTCGGGAGAGAATTCACCTTTATTCTGTCGCTCTTCTTGTTCGTCGTGAGGAGATCAGAGTCCGAGCGACCTCCGATGAAAAGGATGGACTTGAAGGTGACTTCACCTTCGGCATTGAAGTGGGTCTTGGTGAGAGGGTCATTCTGGTCCTTAGTGAAGGCTTTGTAGAAGTCGTTGTACTCTCCATCTGTAACATTGCTCGGTTTCTTGGTCCAGATGGGCTTGTTCTGGTTCACCTGTTCCCAATCCCAAACGGTCTTTTCGATCTTCTCTCCAGATGGCGTCGATGGCTTCTCATCTTCAACCTTGAGGCGAAGAATGTACAAGTTGAAAAGGATAATCATTCAATTTTACACAACGCAATAATAAGAGGACTAGGAAAAATATATACCAATTAAAAAGAATCCTATAAAGAAAAGGTTGTCAATATAAATAGTATTGAGACGTATCTCTTTCATCTTTTATTCTTAACTCCTAATATTAGGGGTTAAGAATAAAAGCTAAAAGTATTTTCAATAACGTACGAACAAAATCTGTTCAAATTTCACAATTTTATATAAGCACGACTTCTTTGTGATTCTTTAAACAACAATGGTATATTAATGGTATAAATGTATAACAATAAAAAGTAATCGCGTTAGGAACAAAATATAAAGAATTTTAATAAATTATATATTTTTATATAATTTATTAATATTCTTTATATTTTGTTCCTAACGCGATATCGAAAAATACTATCGAATCAAGTCTATATTATATGATGCGATAGCATCGTTAAATCAAAATTGTTAAGATTTACTAAATGATCTCTTTAGTATATGTTTTGTACGGTAATAAGTGTATTAGTTTATGTACTTTTTAAGTTTCAATAGTATTCTTTTGGCTTCAAAAAGAGGTTTTTCGTATACTAAGGACCTCTTTTTAACGAAATTAGACACATTAACATGGATAAATAATTTTAGTGTATAACTGAAATGCATTTTATTTTCAAGTATTTGACTATAATATTGATACGAATATTGAATTTTTACAACAGTCGTCTACCTTGATTTATTAATAGTCAAAAATATCTCAAGATACATCCGCGTTTTTGATATCATCTAATAAAAACGATATTTTAGGAAAAACATGAGGTAGTAAAGGCTTATATAGGGGACAAATAGTGACCAATTACTAAATGTTAAAATAATAGCAGACTGGTAAATACTTTAAGGTATAAATGCTATTATATTACGTTTTATAGAATACACAAAACTTTACTTTAAAAAGAAAGACTATTTATAACAATGTTATATAACAATCATATATTTTAAATACTTGAATTGAAAATCATTTAATTCCAAGAAACTCCAAGGCCTCTCGTTATCTTAAAAACTATAAATACAATGCCTTAGAACTGGTTTTATGGGTGTATAACATTTCGATATTGCATAAGTATGACAACAGGCTATAATATAATAGTAATGACCAAATGGCTCTCTTTCTAAAAATGTAAACAACTTAGCGAAATACACGCGAAATCATTGCCTATTTCTTGATCTTGTCAATCCAAAATATAACATCAATAATTTCTAGCGTTTTGGAAACTTCAGAGTAATATAATAAACTGTGTTTGAATTCTTACTGATTTCATATATGCATTGCGCTGTACATTTTTGTAAATCTAAAAAATCATTGTATTTCCTACTATGAAATTTGCATAAATGGGCAGAAAACAAGTCTAATGTTATTTTTATCATTTTAAGATTAACAATTGAGATTTCAACAATTTAAAGATGTCAGAAGAATCTATACAATAAAGTTAGCTACCTTTTTTAGCCGTATATCTAAAAAATGTATGCCACATTTAAAATAAGTATTTAAAAGATGCTGTATATTTAAATAATCATTTTACAAAATCTTTAGGGTAAGAAATAGTACTAGTAATATAAGCTGTTTTCAATAATGAAATAGAGTTGCAGCAACTCTGTGTATCAATACATTACTATCAATGTTGGAAATGAAATTAGATGAAATGCAATCTGTCGGCCACCATATAGAATTTGATATTCCAATATGTCGGGAAGACAGCCAACTGGTCATTCATTATACATATAATCTGTTGTGGTGATTAAGCCAGGATATAACCGTAGTCGGGGTATTCAATTCTTACTAACAAATTTATGTATACGATTTAGATACGAACACAATTATACAATACTCACAATGTGGATCATGAAAATGAAGAAACGTTAAGGCTATTAATACAGACTGACCTTAATTTATTGGCGATTAAAAGTAGGTTTATTCTCATTAGCATGATAGTGACTATTAGTTGCTAGCATCTTCTAACGCTCTAGTTCTTGACCTTAAGTCCATAAAAAATGCATGAAATGAATGATACTTATATCCCTATCAATAGGATAACGAAATAATTGCTGTTAATTAGCCCGTCTACCTCAACACGATTATGCCCAAGCCAGATGGTATTCCAGAAAGCTGGTCACTCACTGTAGCATCTTCCTGGTTAGTCGACTTTTCTTCTCCCTCTTTCTCTCCGGCAGTAGTCGGCTCCTCCTCAGATGCCTCCTTGCTCTCGCCGGCTTTCTCCTCTGCCGCAATCCTCTTCTTGTCAGCTGCCTCTTCTTCAGTGGGATCCACCATCTCGGTCTTGCTCGTCCACACGTAGATGGGGAAGTTGATGAACTGACTGTACTTGCGGATGAGATCCCTGAGATTGGAATCTTCCAGATGGCTCTGGGTCTCTTCCTTCAACTTGAGGATGACTTCTGTGCCGCGCTTGAGCGTGTCACCGCGCGGATCTTCGATTATAGTGAAGGTGCTGGCATCGGAAGTCCAGATGTGCTGTTTGTCGGAGTTGTGCTTGGAAACAACGGTCACTTCATCGGCAACTGGACGCGAGAAAATTAAATAATTCTGACATTATTATAGAAATATAAGATAGTTCTTATTAATTTGAAATTATAATTATACATGAATAGTAAAGCCACAAAGTAAAGTGATTCAGATACTCTATCCTATCTACAGCTGGTTAAAATGAATAAAACAATTTTGATATAAATTAATATCTACATTATCTACATATACAATAAAATAACTATTTACTAAACAGAATTGTATTCAATCGTCTTTTTTGACAATGACAAAAAATATTCTACAAAAGCGACTATAAATATAACATTATACATACTGATTGCATGACTCTCAGAGTTTTATTAATCCTTAAAAGAACAGCAAAGATTCATTATATCATTGAAATTAATGTAAGAAAATACGTACATCCATTGAATAATACTTAATTAACAATTATATTTGTCATAACTGAATAATAAACATCAAGTACGATTAATTCAATTTAAACGACTTAATGAAACCGCCAGTTTTGAGGAAAAAAAATTATTCTAATGGATATAATAATACTGTTTAATCTTGTTTTAGTAAAATATAAGTTTTTCTGTATCATATTATAATTTTTTTAATGTAATTTGTACAACACAAACATTCAAATAACACAAGAAATACTTCATTTTTCTCAGTGTATATCATATAAAACGCATCCGTCAAGAAATCTGAAATTTATTTAAAAATAAATGATCTTACTTAGGAAAGCAGAGTAGAATCCAACTCCAAATTGACCAATCAAGTCGTTCATTTCATTTTCGGTCTCAGACTTCGTCATTTTCGAGAGGAAATCTGAAGTTCCTGATTTGGCAATTGTTCCCAAGTTGCTCATCAATTCAGACTTTGTCATTCCGATTCCAGTATCTATAATGTGCAATGTTCGCGCATCCTTATCCGCCTGTAATAAAGTGGGAGATGTATACTTTTCAACTACACGACGTACTGAATATGGTAGAATTCTACTTTGTGTAATATATGTAAATAATTCAAAGAAGATTACATTTCGATAAGTATTTAGTTGTTATTAATAAATTATTACTCAATACTATACATAAAACATAGATTAATATGTTAAACATATATGGTGAAACATAAAAATAATAGACTTAACAATTTTTACTTTAATACAATTAATATTGTTTTTGAATGTGTTGGATTAAAGCAAAATATGTATTTAAAACTAATATTAACAGATTCTTGTTTTATTAGTTTTACGATAAACCATTTTAAAGTAACAATTTGTCATTTTGATTAATACAACAACTTTCTTTCAAGTAAATACAAATATACTTATGCGGTGAGTCATACACTAATGTGAAAGATTAAATAAGCTTTATCACGATAAACGTTTAAGGAGCTATGGTCCAATGGCTTTTCAATCCGTAGATTATTTTTTTCAAACCCGGACTATAACTTACTCCTGGGTTTAGCTGGTATTGCGTCTAACACATTCATGTCTGTAATTATTATATTATTATAATTTAAATACTATCTAAACACACTATCACGATAAATTCATGATTTTTTTAGATTTAAAATTTAAGAGTAACAATAAATGATTTACAATTAAACTTATATCCTCCTATTTTAAATGTTTTAAATTTTTCCCTTATTAATACATTTCAATATTTAGCAAGAAAAATTTTCCGGTTGTAACCACAAAATATAGATTAAATAATGTAAATTTAACGACTTACTATTACAGGTCATCTTATCAATTTTAGTATAATAGTCCATATTTATAGTTATATACCTTGTTTTTATTATACATATAATGACATTTTAAAAGTCGAAATAACTACGTAATATTTAACTTCAAAATAATGTGAATTATCATAGCGCTAAAAATTCATTCCGTCTTCCTATATAATGTATATATATATTATAAACAAATATCTATTCAAGGATAGCTGTCTAAAGTAAACCGTATTTACACAACCGTATTCAAATAGTCAGATATGAATAGGTATATCTTTACTAGTGTGTTGAATTGGATTTAGTAAACTAAGTTGTCTTCATCTGTGCATGTTTCAAATTTGGGTTCAATAGCCCCTCATATCAGATTTACAAGGTAGCACATATACATATATATACTAGCACATATTATACATTCCCAGGCTATTAGAAAAAAATCGATCGATCAGGTAGGATTTCTTAAGAAGCGAGTACGTATTATGCTGCACCTTTGGACTACGTAGAGGCGAACGAGCGAACGAAGGAGGGAAGCGAGCTGGCATGTCTCCACATTTCCTTGGGTACATGCGCGGGGAGAAAAATGTCTAATTCCATCCCAGGGAGGGAATATACCGTCTAATCGAAGAGATATGGCGATGTTTATACTAGCATAAGAATGTCTGATTTGTACTAGGTACACAGTTCAATCAGATTCTATCGTGTACGTTGATGCTTAGTCACAGCAGATGGAGAAGTACAACCCAACGCAGGCTGCTAACTTCTTCCTCTCTCCCAGCACCTCGAAAAGTATATTACTTAGTAAGTCGTTGGACTATGCAGTGCACGTCGAAGGATGTATATATTATATTATGTAGTCGTCTTTATCGAAGGGAGTCAAGAACGGTGGCTACATAGTTTTTTAATATCCTCCAAGACTAAATAAATGCATGTCGACGTAAGCGCATATGCTACTTCGATTTCGGGAATTTTGCATCATCTCTATTTAGCACGTTGAGTATATGGGAAACAGCCGTTTCAAATGAGGGTATGAAGTTTACTTTGTATAAACTAATTAATGTTCACTTACGTTTAGAGGAAATCTAATTTATGTACTAGAAACTTACACCTATAAATGTCTTTGTCTATAGTGCTATATAAACCCATATATCTATTTCTTTATAAAGAATATCTTTTTATTGGTTTTTAATGATAATTAGAATGTTTTACTTTAGACTACATTTATTTGGACAATAAAAAAGAGTCTGGCCCGATATTGAAAATCGGAATTACCTTTATCTTTATAGACAATTCACTGGTGGCTGCCAGAGCATCCTTATCAGTTAGCGAGAGAAGACGGATCTTATCCAGGGCATCCGAGGCATTGGAAATCAGTTCTCTCAGGAAAATCTATTTAATGTCAGAAAAAATGAGAGATGAGGGTGTTTGTTGCTACTTTAAAGTAGGTCAAATGAGAAGCTGTAATTCACCTCCTTGTTTTTGTAAAGGGAATTGATGATTAACTTCATCATACGATCGACTTCAGCCTGAAACTGATGCTTTTCCGACTTCTCGCGAAGATTTCTGATTTCGGAGACGTTAATATTATTGATATCTATCGCCTCCTCCTCCCTATAAAAAAAGAAATAAAATAGTAAATCCGTTATAAAAAATTTAATATCAAAAGATGTTTAAATACTAATGATACCAACAAGAGAGCAATGAAACATTAAATCTGATTCACAAATTTGAAAATGGCACTATATTCGTCATTGTCAAAATGGAAACTAGATATAATAGATTCTCAAAATGGGGATCACGATAACAATGTTCTATTAAGCTAAATATTGACAGTGTTTCGGTGCTCCTCAAATTTCAGCACAATCGGACAAAGCTTTTGTAAATTAGATTATTATTTCCTGATAATATGTTACTCGTACTTATAATTTTAATTCTGTCAAGGGTACAGCCCAATCAGTTGAACTAATAGCCTGAGTGAATAGGGGTGAACACACAATAAAATAGAAAACTTTATTATTAGTTTATAAAGCTTACGAAAATAGCATTTGTGTTGAACCAAATATTTACTTTTTATTGATTCTATATACCTTTAGAAACAATTAAATACATGCGTGCAAGCATCTATATATTTTACATCTAAACCTATTTCATATTTGTTTCACTTTATATAACATAGATTGACTATCTAAAATGTGGCGTAATAATTAGATGAAGTAAGTTGTGGTCAAATATAAAGATCTCTTCCAGATTTCTAATTAACACGATAAAAAAGCTAACTGAAATAAGGATATTGATATAAATAGTTTAAAAAAATAAAAAAATTTTAAATAATAATATGTAAATGATATACTTATTTTTTTATGATTGTGTATATGTTGAACATCACAAAATGCAAAATAGTCCAATGAAAATATTTTTGACTACCATTCTTGATGTATATTGATTACATTTTGAAACAATTAGTAAAATTATTCGCATAACTGTCGAATTATTGCAACAATTATGAATAGAAACTTATTGAATACATAAATCATTTCAATGTAAATTACAAACAGACGATATAATTCTTTACTATAATATTTAATGGAATATGTTTAGCTGTACACAGATTTTAATTGATATTTGTAGATGATTTTGTATTAATCCGAAACACGTTTAATGTTTTATTAAATTTAATCACGTTTTTAATCAGAAACAATGAAAATTAGTTTTATTTAATGAACATTTAATAATGAGTAGCTAACAGGAATTATTTATAAATACCACTAATCCATAAATTACTAATTGACAAAAAATCACAAAATGCACAATATTTTAGATTGCCATTCTATGTATATATAGATTAATTTCGATGGATACTACCCTTACTTTGTGGTAAAGGCAAGGAACTGCGAGATGGCAATTATGAACTAGAATTTAAAAGAATGTAAACTGATTATTTTTGTATCAATATCTATTCAAGATTTCATATTATTTACACGATAATTGATTATAGGATTTACTTTAAATATATTTTAAGTACTTTATTGAACTACTTGATTTAAACCTTTTTTTGAAGACTTTGCAAAAAACTAAATGCAGGATCATTTAGCGATCATTTAGGATCATAAAATATAAATTAGGACAATATGTTTATCTAAACTTTAATCCGGCATATTACTATTAAAAAGATGAAGTCATCATTTTCGATCATCAACAATTGCTTGGAAATTCGTTGGTAAGAACATCGAGAAAAGATAATTTTTTTGTGAAAAGGTACGAAAACGATGTTTTCAAAAGTTCTTTTTAGTGAAGCAAATAAAGGGACTATTGAAACACAAAAATCAAGAAAATTCATCTAAAATATATCAATAATTTAAATCGCTTAAATCGCTTAAATGTGTTTTCGTGTTTACTAACACGCGAAGGGCATTTTTATTATGGTGGATAGTATCTATGCTCTTGAATTTCAATAGTCACTTCAATTGCTTCACTAAAAGGATGTCTTCTTTAATATTATGTATAAATATTATATATTATTCAAATACGTGTTTTACAAAATTATTGAAATTTGTAAAGTAGTTATTCTTTAAATGTCATATACATATACAAATTTAAGAAATTTAGCAAAGTTTTTAAAGAATGAAATAGTATTTAATAACTTTATATTAACAACAATAAACCAGTTATTTATATTATTAGTAATTAATTATTTCGTCTTGTCTAAATATTTTAATTTAAACTGAATCAGATACTGTATTGGTTACTAATTTTAATAAATTTTAAATAAAATATACGATGTTCAGCACAAATCGTCCGTCTATATTGTTCAATATTATTGTACGTCATTCATTACTAATAGCTGAAACTATAAACATTAAAATTATATCATAATCATATTACTACTATAAACAATGTTTTAATTAAGAATAATTAAGGTAAAAGCGTTGCGAGTTAATGCATGCAGATGACTGACCTTTTCACAGCCTCATCGTCGGTTCTAGATGCGTCTTGGGCCTTGCCCATATCTTCTTCCACAGTGGAGCCATCTCCTACCGGAGGATCCTCGGCAGCAATCAGGCCTACATTGAGGATTCCTGGACAGAAGAGGCAAAGGAGAAAGAACATCAGACTTGTGCTAGGAGAGTGAGAATGATATTCTCCCAAAATAGTACATACATAATGTATAAGAATATGATCACTAATTAATTGGATCTAATGTCAAGAAAAAGGAAACATTAATGAAGTTATAAATATGCCTTGTTTTGTATGCTGAATAGCTGCTGTATTTGAATACTAATAGCGTATAAATATTGTACAAATGGTAAACAACTCATACAAAGACGATTTAACTAGTATTATTAATAATACTTACTGATTCATGAAAATGTAATTCCCTATCTATTTATAAATTCTTCAATAATATATGAATAAAAAGTTTTGATTTAATCGTTCCGATACAGTATTATTATCAACATTGAAAACATACAATAAAACTAAAATGTTGTGTATACATATTATGTTTTTAATATTTCATGCAACTGTTGAAAGTATAACTAAAAGAGTCGAGACATAAATTTACTTGAAATACATATTTATAAAATTAAAAAGTATAACTAAAGTTGTTTAATAAAAAAAATCGCAGTTTACAGGGATATATATACAGTTTAAGCATAGTTATTATACTACAATTTTTTTTGTTAATTTGATCATTAATAATATTTTATATATAACGATAAAAAATAGTTTTTATAAAACTATATAAAAATATCGAATAGTAGAACTCAACGAAATTTCAAGCGAAACAATATTTTAGTGTAATTGCTAATGCTAATAGAAAATAATTTTAAAAATATACACAAATAGAAACTGCGACGTAAAATATGCGATTATGAGCTGAGTCGAAAGCTTATATTCACAGATATACTATAACTAAGCAAAATGAAATTAGTAAAATAATCAGTCAAATTAAGTGCATCTAACTATACCAGGTATGGACACGATCACGGGGGCAGAAACAGTAATATTTTAATATCAATAATATTTTAATAAAATTTTCGTTTGTAATACATACTTATCTAGAGCCTATACTCTGTAGGCTAATACAACTACAAGGCGTAAGACAAAGTTATTTAATCAAATTATTTTAAATGAAAAATATCCTCAAACTACTACAACTACAAGTACAAACACAATTTTAATATCAATATTTACATTCCTGTTATTTAATTTATAAGTAGTAATTCATTAAAAATACCATAATTCCATAAAAAAAGCTATAATCTACCACAATCTTAGCAGTAAAATTAACATTTAACGTACCCAAACGAACGAATAGATCAAGATGTCATACGCGAATTAATCAGACATTTTATTTGGTGAATAATTTTTGCAAATAAACGTTCCTTAAATTAAAATTGAATTGAAATGAAATATTGGCATATTTGTGTTCATGTACACTGTACAGTATAATTATACTTTGACATGTATATATATCATTAAAAAATAGTGTCAATTTCAGGAATGAATAATGACAATGTTCATTATAAATCGTTTAATAGTGAATTTTGATTTTATAGAACTTACCAAATACGAAAATAGATAAAAGGAGAATAAGTAATCCCTTCTGTGGCATTGCAGATAGCTGCTTCACAAAATATATATAAACTCTCTAATTAACAAAGATTTAAGACACTGACGGCACAAAACGTAGGTACGTAACGAAAGCCAGTATAAATTAAAGTGCGTCGCAAAACTGCATCTTGACAACGTACAGCTAAATGAATGTGGATTAATCCTATTGGTTAAGATCAGCAGTTTTCCTTGATTTAAATATCGGAAAATTCTCGTATTCTAGATTATAGACAATCGAAGCAATCAAATCACAGAAATAATTTGGTTATTTATAACCATTCAATGTTGATGGATTTCCCTGAAATGTAACTGACTCTTTCCGTTTAATTAGGAATATATGATTATATTGGACAATACGGTAGCATCATCAAACCAAGAATATGAATATTAACGCAGTAGCTTAAAAATGCTACCAGCTCTAGATATTAATGTAAAGGATAATGCACAGACTGCCTATGGTTAATAGGCATATAGTCAATCGATAATAAAAACCTGATTTTGATATCAACGTACCAATATGTTTTTAATCTGAATAGGTATCATCATAGAATAATTACTCTATGGGTATCATCGTATTATAATATGTTGAAATAAATAATGATTATATATTATTACTCTATATATTACTCTATATTATTACAACTCTTCCTTCACTAGATGTTAGACTTAAGAACAGGAACATACTTATGAGCTAGTGGCAATCCTGAGCACTCTTTAAACAGACTACTGCCGTTATGACTTGTCAATTCTAGAAACTTCAATAATGTATCTTTTTGCTAAACTGTCAGACGCCAAAAAAGAGTCTTTAATATGCCTTTCCTTAATATTTTAGTCAAATTACTATTACGAATTCCATTTATCGTCACTCTAAATTTATTCTTGTATTTGTTTTTCAATTTTTATTACTTTGCATATACATGTACTTTAATTTGTGCTCTTCATCTGCATTCAATTTTTCTTCATTTTATTTTATTTTATTTTGATTCCTATTCCTTTATTAAACACTATTATTAATAATTATTTTTATTATTAACGAATTTTGAGATGCGGATAATCAAAATTGGACTAAATAGAACTTTATAATATATCTATGCTACCTACGAAAATAATCTCAGTAGTAGGGAAGGTAGACCGCGAGAACAAAGACCCCCCCCCCCTCCGCCCACGCACCCACGCATTTCGAGAACAAAGACCCCCCCCCCCACT
>JAYRBW010068461.1:0-27563 GCA_036023295.1 Invenusta paracnida | reverse complement strand
ATGTATAATTGTTGCGTGATTATGGTTTGCCTCTGATTAATAGAAAAGTATTAAATATGGGTGTTCCAGAAAGTTTTCCCCTTAAATACGATTTAATACTTGTACATAATTCCACGTTTAATTAAAATATTCCCGCGTATTTAATAATTTGAAATTGGCACCACGTAATCCCACAGACTTTTAAATTTGAATTTGGCGTGAATCGATGTGCGTGGGTGAGGGGAGGAGGGGAGACGGGGGGTGTGCGTGGGTGTAGCTAGACTAGACCCTACCCTATTACTTCCTATTGATTTGTTCTGATGTAAACATCAGAACTATTCTAAATAAAGTTTTTGGTTAATAATTCCCGGATTATGTAAACATTATTGATATAAATCATGATATATACATAAAGATGCGTGGCAATTACCCCGCTAATAATTTTAATACAATTTAAATTGAATAATTCACGCGATATATATCATAATTAATTTAATCGTTTATTAGTTAACAAGTATTCCCACTTATTTAATAGTGGTCTATTTAATAGTATTCCCGAGTATTTAATAGTTATAACAAACATTTATTTTAGTATTGATATCTTTATAAGTTTATCGCATTGAAAAAGATGTTCAAATGGTTAGGCTTGAAAACAAGAAATATAGTTAACTGTTAACCTACAATGGCACAGAATAATAATTTAGATGTATAAAAACATTGACATTTTATATATTAGAAACCTAATTCTCCATAAACAGGCACTAATTTTGTTACACCCTAGGGTGTATATAAAAGCTTTTATATACGTAAACTATTTTGGTAAGAATCATTTTAAGGGTATTGTAATATATGTAGTTATTGCAATAAATTTAGGAATCATATATAATTAATACAAATCCGTCTCAAATCTATATATCATTTTATGGGCACATTATATTTCGTACATAAAATATTATAAACATGCTGAAACTGTTGTCATTTTAGTGTAATATTAACGAATTCCTATTTCATGGTAAATGGTATACGTCTAAATGTTTTTAAATTGTGTTGTTCTTTAAATATAGATGCAATCGGTTATCTAAAATAATATAGACTTTCAATTACCAAAATTTTAAAATCATAAAATATATTGAGTCACATAAAATTGCATTCTATCTATTTCTTTATGCAATTCGATTAGTTACTTAACTATTTTGTCGAGTACAAAGGAAGAAGAATATAATATAACCAATACAAATGTACATTACATTGATATATTAAGATACTATACCTAGTATGAGAAATCATTAACATTTTATCATGTTTCATTTTGTAATGAATATATTATAAATTAATAAGTATGTGTCGATTGTAATTAGTAGATACAAAATATCAGAAACAAACTCCATCGTTTAAAATATGAACAAAAATAAATGAAAACCATCTACAATTTATAATATCAAAATTATTCATTCGTGTGTATTTCACATTTTGTGTTTCTTTATATATTGCAACAAGTAAATAAAGAAATAATTCTGTTATTAAATAATTATTAAATCATTACTAAATAATGAATTTATAAAAAAAAAATTAAATATTTGTTTTCATTAACTGATTCTGAGTCGGAAGTTTCGTTTCTACCGTAAACATATAAATCTTTAAGATTTCGTAAGTATGGTGGTTGGCCATAACCAATTTACATATAGCTATTTATTTAAACTGAAAAAATTGATATAATTATTTAAATATTACCATTATTGAATATGGGTATTTGTCATAAATGGGTATGGCATAAATAAATGATGATAGTAATTTTGTCCTTCATTCATGACTCTTAGTCTTACAGTTACTAGTATTAGTATTCATTGCATAGTCATAGCGCAATGCCTATGGACGTGGTTGTCCTTAGCCCAGCCCAACCAATAATACTTTTACTTTAGATGCCCTTTTTAGTTTTACCAAGGAAGAAAAATATAAAATACTTATTTTAACTTAGTGGCTAGTCCTGGATCTAAACAGTAACACCTGAGCTGACTCTTCCTGTTGTTGCATAATTATAAAAATTTCCATAAAAATTATCAGTCAATGAATAATAATTGTCAGTCTAGCATTGCATAAAACAATAATTATTAGTCTAGCGTTCCATAAAACAAAAGTATCAGACCAATAATTATCAGCAATTCACTGGTAATTATCAGCAAAAAATATCAGTGATATTTTTAAAATTATATAATTGCGTTTCATAAACAAATTCAACTGATAATTATCAGCAATAATATCAGTTAAATTCAATCAGTCTAAGCCTCTTGATAAATTATATTTCTCTTGTTTCCTTTGCTCTTTATGCTTTGTTTTTCCTCCATATGTCTGGCTCCAATGATTATTTGGTCCATAATGGAGTTGAAGTAGAAGTTCCACCACATCCTAGAGTATTCCGCAAAGAATAAATATAGGGGAAATCGATTTTAAAGAAAGGTTTAGATTGACAGAAGATCAATTAGAGGACTAATCAAAATTGTTGTCGGAAACTGTAAGTATAATAGTTAAAGTCTTTGGTTAAAACCATTTACTATTTAGCTATTTTTTATTAAATGTAGCTATTTATAATTCTGTTTAGCATTGAGTATTAATAAATAGTTGGAATTCTTTGATTAATATTATTATTTCAAATATTATTAAAAACAGTTCAATACTATTTGGGTACCAAAAAGTCTTTAAAAATTAAACCTTTAAATATAATTTTCATAAAACAGACGGAGTTATTAAAGTTTTATTTTGTAATTGTCCGATAATGTATTGTACATTTAAATAGTTCAAAATTAACCATTGGAATATTTTTTACTATACTTTATAAAAATAAAAAACAATTTTCATCAATACATTTACAATGTATATCATGAAATTTGCAAGATTACATATAATTAATCTACCTTGTTCATTTTTATAATAACTATAACATATATAGGTAGTTTTGTTTTTATTTGATTGAAGAGAAAACTATTGTTTATTAATTTATATATAATATAAATTTATATTAGTTTAATAGTTTTGCTTATGATGCTTAGTTGTAAAGATGTAGACTATTTTTAATAGAAAGAAGTGTCAGCTATATCAGAATCGATTTTCACTTTCCCGCAACGTACAACATTATCCGAAGTTTAAGTAATATGCATACTATTGATTTAGTTATTATTGAATATGAAGTATATCGGCAGCAGAATTTTGAAAAAAATATTAGTAATTTTACTGATATTTATCAGTCTAATAAATTGATGTGAAACATGATTATTTCTACTGATAATTATGGAAACTGATAATTCTGGACTGATAATTATTAGTCTAATAAATTGATGTGAAATGCAATTATTTCTACTGATAATTATGGAAACTGATAATTCTAGACTGATAATTATCAGTACTGATAATTTTTATGAAATGGGTCCCTGGGATGTCTTGATGACAGCAGTCTCTGATAGTGTCACCAAGACATCATTATTATAAGAAGAGTGACTTGATTAATAATCAAATTATGCTTACCAATGATATAGTATGCACAGTCCACTGATTGGATACCTTTTCTTGAGCCTGAAATGTCTGAAAATGAGCCACTCCTCCTTAAGCTCCTTTAGTATATGGCTTCTCTTGGGAAAAACTAAAAGTTTGTTGTTCAGCAATCCATGCAGTCCTTCATGATGAGAGATTACTTTACTATGTTGGTTACAGTAAGGTTGAATACATGGCCAAAGCAATACATGCAAACAGAGCTCTTGGCTCCAGCTCTGATACATAAGCAGCTATGCCAGCCTTTTTGTCAACCATGGTACTTTATTCATTGTAACATTACAAAAAAGCTTATGAATTGTAGCTAAAGTTTTATTAGCATGTCCATGATTGCCTTCACAATACTTTTAGCATTAATGGCAGACATCAAGTGCAGGCCTAGAAACTCATCTTGAGATAGTAAAGTCATCTCATCTAACATCACTGCCAAGAATGGAGAGCCCTGCATATCATCTAGTGTCCTCATAATGCTGTGTGCCATCAACTCCAGTATATTGTTTTGAGTAGTGTTTTTCCTAGCAGACTTCTCTGGCCATTGCAGAACTGGTGTAGTGGTGTCCTCACCATCAAGATATAGTAGCTGGATCAAATTCAACAAGTCAATGCTTCCATGGCCATGTAAAGCAAGTCCCTGTCATGCAAGGAAACAAATGCTTGACAGTATGAGGTATAGTATCTTCCTGGCTTCCAATTTAACTTTCTTACATAATGTTACACTTACAAAAGCAGGTGACATGTTGCGGCTCTTCATTTTATCCAATTTGACAGTCAGCAACACAGGTTTGACAAAATAGAACATCCTAGCCTTTGTTGTAATGTATGAATAGCCACGAAGAAAACTATTGTTGCTGAGCTGAGCTTTGTTTTTCCAATGGTACACTTTGAAAAAAGAAACTTTAAACCAAGATGGTGAGGAGCTTCTGGCAGATCAGGAATGGAGGACTTCAAATTTCTAGCAGCCATCTCACTGAAGACTCAAGTCATGAAAAATTCCCTGGAAAACAAACAAAGCAAACATGTTTTTTATTAAATGTATTTTTATAAATGCATAGATTAAATACTAAAATGTACATTTATATAAAAGTATAAAAACTCTAAGAAGCAATATCTGTCAACTCATGAGCTGCAAATTGTAAATTGAAATCACTTGCATTAAATCTTACTATACTACATACAAATAGAATGTGCATAAATTAATGTTTTCATTTGTTTATGGATTTTTGACTGACAGCCAATGAAGAGAACAAAAGAAGAAATAGTTTGACCTGACTAGAATATTCAGCACAATATGAACTATATGCAAAAAAATCTGGCCATAGGTAGTATGGTTGAAACTGGACCAACCAGACCAACAGCTATACCCCTGCATGTATAGAATCACATTTTCTGCAATTTGAGCATAATTATTTCGAGAAAGGTGATTTGATTAATAATAAAATTTAAGCATTTTAATTGCTTGTTTTTCAATTATAAATGAAGATGGAACAATGTCAAACATTTATTTACAATTCACCCAAAAGCATAATATAAATATTTTGAAAATGAACAGATAGCTAAATAAGACTATTTTTTCAACAACCATGACCTTAAATAACCCTATAACAATAATAACAAGTGTTTATTTAGATGAGAATGGGAATCGAAAAAACATGATATGGTACAGAAAAGATGATGTTACATAGAAAAAATAACATGAAATGTAGAGTATCATTGTAAATAATAGTATAAATAAAATAGTTCTGAAAAAGGACAAAATTGTCAAATCAAGTTAAGGTAAAGCAGCATATAAATTCCGAAAGATGATTGAAGTCTGGAAGTTCTAGATGGTTTAATGAAAAATATATTTGAGTATTGCAGCTGATGAGAGACAATGTAATGTAGACAGCTATTATGGTCATACTCTGCCTTCAAGAAAACAGTAGGAGCCAAATATGACTGCAGGTAGCAGATTCTTTGAAGTCATCAGATTTGCAGTGCCCATGAGCAATGCGGTGTGCCCATTTTATAATGAGATTCAATGAGTAATTAAGATAGCCAGGAAGGCAGACAAAAACGGAGCAGGCATATTAAATAATAGATTAAATGAGACCATAGTAGATAAGAGTTAGTTTGTTGGGGGTGGATACAGTTCTAATAAGGTGCAAGGCATACATTTGATGATTGCATATAGTAGAAATATCCTTGATATACTGATTCCATTTAAGATTGGAAGAGAGTGTAACCCTTAGTAGTTTTAAACTAGTAACATTATGCAATGCCAGGGATCGAGATCGAATCAGTGATGTTGTGAGATTTATGGAAGATAATCAGCTTAGATTTATTTATATTGAGATGCGGATTACAGAAGCACTTTTTGTAAGAACAGCAGTGAACATGTTTTTGAGGTTTTCTTCTGATTTAGTTATATCTTTGTTAATCTTCTTGAAAAGACTCATGTTGTTAGCATACTTCATGTACCTGTCATGTACAATAAGATTGGTGTATAGAGGATAAAGAGATAAGGTCCCAAAATTGAGCCCTGAGGTGCACCACTTGTAGCTGCAGATAAATCACTGAAAGTACTTTCGATCATGGTATGCTGTTGCCTGTTGTTGAGATAAGAGACAGTCCAAGAGATATTTTAATAAATAAAAATAATATATGTATTTATTTATTTATATTTTATATTTAAATAATATAATATTTTTTAGTTCAAAAATTGCAAGTTTTTATGATTGAATGAAAATGGATACAAGACTAAAACCATGCACATGAATATCATACAAACATATACATATATATAAGTATCAGTATATAGAAATATAGGAAAGAAAATATATCATTGGCTATCTAAAAATAGCAATATATATTTAGTAACAAAGTATATTAAGAATTCTTGTTGTTTAGAATGAATGACTAATAGATATTATGAAGAGCTATTAATGGTGTAATATTCTGCAGGTGTGGTCTTTACAGATAATAATTCTAGCATAATAATTAGTATTTATAGTGGAATTTCTAAAACTCTGTTTACACAATCAAATGTTTTCAACAAGCTGGTTTGACAATTTGGCCATCTATACTTTTGTGTTTGACCATTTTAATTTCATTCAACTAAACTCAGTTTCTCATTAACTATTTGTAACAACCAAATATTTTTTTGGTAGAAAAACTGCAAGCATACATTTAACCTAGATTACAATTACATTCACATGTGTGCCACAGTAATCCAATATTATATTAAATGTGTATGGAACTTCTAAATATCATGATCTAAGTTTCATATTTGTTAAAGAAGTTAAATTGCATTGCTTACTAATAATATTTTCTGTAAACCATCTTTTATTTTTTATTTTGATAATATAAATTTAAAGAACAATTACATTATAATAATTTTAGACTTGGTTATTGTAAAGAATCTAAAAAGACATTTATAGTAAAAGAAACCAAAGCAATTATTGTACAATGTTATATTATACTAAATACTAAGTTGTTCTTTGGTTCTTTTTTAAGGTAAAGTTATTTACATTAAACTTGTTTTTGAATAATAAAAAATAATATTTTATCTAATTTTTAAATTATTATTGGGTGCTTGCTGTAAATAAATATATTTTTAAACATTATTCAATATTTGTTTACTTTTAAGTTTTATTAATGGCGGACCCTTCAATACTGGAAGCCGATGCTATTAATTTTGCAAGACAGGCAGTTGAGTATGATTCAAAGGAGAATTATGATGTAGCAGTCTTTTATTATATTGTGAGTTATGCTTTGATATATATTTTTTCTTCTGTTGTTAAATTCCATTTATTGATAGACAATTTAAATGTTTTAACATTTATTCCATTTTTATAGGAAGCAGTTCAGGCTTTACTTAATGCAGCATTATGTGGTTCAAAACATAATAATCTTGTTGCAAAAGCCAATGAATATATTACAAGAAGTGAAGAATTAAAAGAAATTATTGGTAAGGATATTTATTTTTTATATTTGAAATATATCATATTACACAAATGTAGATTTTTGAAATTGTAATTAATACTCATATGTTAACCAAAATATGTCTAAACCAAAATAATTAGAAAACACAGGAATATAGATTTATATGCTATGCAATATGTAAAGCATGTTTATAAATTTAGAGATAAAATTAATTGAATATTATTTTATTTTATTTTATTAAAATCAATGATCACACCATGTATTTTAATAAGAATAGTTAAGGTAAAATAGATTATTTTTGAAAATAGATTAATGCATATTATAATAGTTATTCGAATTTAAGTATCAATTTAGAAAACATAGATAACATTTTATAAAATAATGTTGAACATAATATTATCGATTTAGATTCAGTATAAAGCTGAATTCTGTTATTTATTATTGCAGCAAAACAAAGCAAGACAACCAATGAACATATGAACGCCACGACTGTAAGAAAAAACGAAAATCACATGGAACTATAATCTCATAGTGTATATTATACCTTTAATAGTTTAATCTAACAAATCTTCCACTAACTAAATTCTATAGTATATTAATCATTCATTTCATTTTATTAATTCGAAGTACAGGGTTCATATGGGTACTGCTGGTACTGTTAAAGTATTTTTAGAAATAAAGTCCTGCTAGTATTGCTAAGGTATAATTTTATCAAAAAGGCCTTTTTAGGAATTTTTTATAATATATTAATGTAATATTGCAATTCCAAATATGGTAATATATGGTAATAATAATATGGTTATATCACAATTCCAAATATGGTAATATATGGTAATAATAATATGGTAATATCACAATTCTAATGATATACATATATACAGAATTATATACATTGGATAGGATTATAAGTGTTTATACATCCTTAATTAAATATTATAAGTGCAATAAAATAATATTTTATCACCCCCCAGATTTTATAATAGTTTGCACACCCCCGAAATTACTTATTATTAAATATTTATTCAATATAATATTGCAATAAAAAATATGGTATTAGATATCATTATTTGTATGGCGTTTAGTTGCATAACTCTAAAAACTGTCATTTAACACAAATGAAATTGTACCCAATGTCTTAAGTACTTAAGATTCAATTTATTGATATTGATTAGCTTAATTTAAGGATTTTTTAAATATTAATTTTGGGGTTGTTGTTAAGCTACTATAGGTACTGCTTTTCAATAGTCAAACATCAGAATGAACCCGGGAAGTAGTATTTTTATAGTTCACTTAAAATGTTTACTACCTTGTAGGTGGTATGTTTTTGGAGACTATTTTGAGGATTAGTTATTTTTCTTTCAGGCTGAAACGGAACGTGCTCAATATATGCTTATGGAGGCTTTTGAACTTGATGAAGCAGATCAGACTGAAGAAGCAATTGAGGCGTATGGACAGGCTATTGAGCTGCTTATTTCAATCGTTCGTTTGAAATAGTTCATTATTACCTATATTAGACTTATAATAAAAAAAAACTAGCGTATATTAATGATGTATATAACACAGACATTTTTTTTCTCTAGAAAAAGTCAACGCAAGATGTAAATATCCAAAAGAAAGTCGAAAAGCTAGCTTTACAAGCGCTGGACCGGTGAGTTATTTAAAAAATAATTATATTTTCCATTTAATTCTGTATTCGAAAAGGTTTTAAAATGTAAAATAGTTGTTGTCTAATTTTGTTATAAGTATGTGTGTATGTGGCATTACATATAATTTTGTTTATAAAATAGTACCATATAAAAGGTGTATGTGTACGAAATAATAATATATTTCCTTTTTTAGTATCTTAAGCATTATTGCGGTCGGCTTATACTCGTACCTAGTAATATACTTATTGTTATAGTTAACTTTTACACTAATTTCTAAGCAAATTTTTAAAATTTATTTATAAATACATAAGAAAGTTATCAAATTGAAAGTAAACGAAAATGTACAAAATAGATTTATATATAAACATATAACACGAAGTCCATATAAGGCGTTAGCTTTCATTGTACAAGTATAATTAAAAATACTAATTATGAGATATTTTAAAATATAATATTACAATATTATTTACAAAATACTAAATAAAGTGACATAAATAATTGCTTATATACATACATACGAGCAGTTGAGTAATACATTTTTTAAATTGAACAATACGAGGAGTATTTTTGTTACTGCGAATATTCATTTAATTTATTTGCAGTTAATTATTTATATGCCGTTAATATTTCTGAAAGCACTATTTAAACTAAAGGTAAAATGGTATTCTAAATTTATTTAAGAAAGTAATTCACTTTCAATTAAAAACTTCTTAGTTAGACATACCAGACTGTCTAGTTAATTATACACATGGTTGAAAGTGATAAGTATTTCTAGCAGTAATAAAGGTTAAAAACACTAGAAGAAGTAATTATTGACGGTAAAGATTTATTCTTTTATCCATAGAGTAATACTTGAAGTTATTGAATCCAGTCGATACTACTATTTCAGTACATACATTATTTATAAAATTATCCTTCAATAAATTGTCAATATCTATGATATAGCTTATGTAGTAAAAAAAAGTTTGAGGTATAAATACGATGAATTATATATTTCAAATAACTTCTGGAAAGTTGATATAAGTCTATGCCGTTGGACTAAAATGTTTAATACTAAATACTATATAAATACCCATTTAGATAAAATTGATCGACGCTAATCGATATTAAGTAAAATCATTATTAAAGAGACCTCACGCTAGCGCGATACTTAAAACAATACGAACTGAAGTGATTTATCAATCAAAACTTCGGGGAAAGAAAAAACTGACTAAAATATATTTTTTTCAATTTCAGAATTGTTTTAATTACTTGAAATTAATCCGTTTAAATAAATGGGCTCATTTAGAGCTAGTCAAAAAACCCCAGTCGTAGTTGTTCACACCGGGTTGAGTGAAAATTTGCTTCGATTTACTGGCATTTAGTGTTATCTTAGTGTCTCCTATCCCATCCCCTCTATTGTTCACAGTGCTGAAGTCCTCAAGAAGAGCATGCAACCAGCGGCCCCTCGAGCAGCTCCCTCAGCCCCTCCTGCTACATCGACCTTGAGACCGGCCCTCTCACAGTACACACTCTCAGGGGAGGATCGTGTCCCGCGTGTGCCCTCCATGCAACGAAGTAAAGGGAGTGGGTATACACGCGAGGAGATCACAGTTCTGCGGGCCACCTCCAACATCAATGGACGGGAGTACGTCCCTTTCCTCGATATGGACAGCCGAGAGAGGTTCGGCTTCCCCATGCCCTTTACGTGAGTGTTATATTCTCAGATCTACCAAGAACTATGTACTGTCTGAACTAAATTTCCATTATATATATTCGAAAATTAATCTAAATAGTTCTATATTCTCCACTGGGGCCATTTAAATTATATAATATTGCGGAGTTTTGACTAATTCCTATAACGCAACATAATGTTGTTTTGTATTAATTTATTTAACTTTTGCACAACACTTTTCCACTATAGTGTATATAATATCACAAATACACGTCTTTCAGACCATAGTACGAGTATAACTAAACGATTTTTGTTTCTCTTCCCTTATTTGAATTATTTTATCATATATCACAACATAATAAGACGAAGGAGCAGAATAGTAACACAAACTTTGTATATGTTAGGTTTAACAAACATGTATTTATGTTTATAAACTACAGTGCAAAAGTGTTGGCAAAAGTGTAAGTTTTCATACGTTTTTGATGTTTTTTATTCGTAACATATCACGAATATGTTTTATATAACGCTACTTTAAAAACAAAAACACTTTTTTTATGCGTTATGAAACTTTAATAAATATCATAAAAAGAAGGAAGAATTTTGTTTGATTTGTCTGATTTTTAATTTCAGGCTATAGGGTTTCAAATATTGAAATAATAATTACATTTTGTTTACGTTAATAAACTTAATAATTATTGTAATAGATATATGAGTAATTGGTAAATATAATTCAGCAATATGTAGTATTAATATTACGATAAATATGTGCAATTTATTTACAACTATTGATAAAAAATACAAATTCAAACAGTTGTAATTTGATAACCTGAACTACGAAAAAAATAAATATACTCACATATTTTAAAAGGGAATTCTATCTCATAATCAGAATCAGATGAATTTTAAATTTATAAAGTATATAATTTATCTGACTAAATATTTATGATTCCGATATGTCAATGCTTCTGCAATCGATGATAATAATTTTAGTAAACATATATAATATATGCCAATAACCATAGAGTAATAAAACATAATATATAATTACTCTATGCTACTAACCTCGTAAGCAAGCGCTATATATATTGAATTTGAATACACAATTAGGACAAATCCGACATGACGGCTGCAAGGACAATGCTAATTATCGTTATTGTGTTTGCAATAGGCAGAAATTTAAAGATTACCAACAAAACATTGATTTTTTAATATTGTGAAAATCAAGAATAAGCCGATGATATTCTGCGTATTCAGAGTACTTGTTGAAAAATTCACCTTCTATAGATAAAGAAATTAACTTGCCAAGTAAAAAGAAACATGTATGGTGAACGTATAAAGAAGCCTTAATATGGTATATGTAAAGCCACGTTCACTCGTTCCTTCTGTATTATAGCAAGCTTTTACAACAATTGGTGTACCTATCCGCCATATTGGATTTGCTCTAATTGTGTTTCCATTTTTAGAGAGGTATCCATTTGGTTGTTACTATATTCTGTACTACTAACTGTTCTAATGTGCCGGAGTTCAGAATACTTCATTTGTCGATCTTTCATTTTCTGGTTGTGCACTGCAGAGACAAGGACGGTCCTAAGAAGTTGTCCCGCAGTCAGGAGAACCGACTGTCAAAGTGGGTTCGGCCCGAGGAGTTTATGACTCAGCCGCAGATGATTATGATCGTCTCACACATGTCCATTCGACAGACACTTGTACAGGACTGCTCCTTTGTGTCCTCTATGGCTGTGTCTGCTCAGTACGAGCGTCGATTTAACAAAAAACTTGTCACCAAGTTAGTGGATTCTTCTTTGATAACTATCTTCTTCTTGATTACCTTTTTTTCACTACAATTCATTTATATACTTCTTTTTTATTTCTTTAGTTAGTTCTATTGGTGTATTGTAGATTATTGGTTTTTCTAACTGTAGAAATTATTTATGTAATCAGACTATTTTGTTCCAATTTTCTAAATATATTTTTGTATAATATTTTTAAAGAAATGTTCGGTTCACATTGTAAAATAAATAAGAAACGTTTATTAATTGTATTACTTATAATTCAAATATTTTATTTTTAGAACGTTATTCACGTGATATTACCATTTTTACTACGAGGTAGATTCATGAAATAGTTAATCATTATTAGTACTACAATAATATGATTTATTCGATTACTAATACGAAAGAAAAGGTTTATAACAAACTCTAAAAAGTAGAACTCTGTAAAACTAAATATAGTTACATAGTTTGGTTGAACCTAAATGGTTCCTTGTTTCACTTAATTATTTACTTTAGGTACCATTCTTAGACTCATCTCACTACAATGCTACTAGTATAGTTTATGTTAGTATTTTTTGTGTGCAATATATATAGCCTTTTGTATTAGATGCTCTTTCATCAATTTATAAAATTGTATTATAAGTTTTGTGCATCTATTATATTATCTTATGCTTACTTATTAATTACTGATTTGAATTCTAAATATAGACATTACATAAATGTATTGCATATATATTATTTCAATAGTTTACTTATAAGATTCACGCATATATTTGTTGTTTATTATTGATTTATTAGGCATATATGTAAATATGACGACAAAAGAAAATGCACTATAGATAGAATAACGAAGAAAAGATAAATTCCCAAATTTGCTTAATCAAAACATTTATCCGTATTTTTTTTCAATCACTATCTTATTGTGTCGTTTTTTTAATATGGTTGACTTGTACAAAACTTGCTTAAGCATAAAACCTTATGCGCTTTCTCATTTCTCCTCAATCTGGTCTTTACAAAATTATTATTAAACATTCTTTAATGTATGAATTCAATGCAGATATAATTATATGATATAAACTATAATTATTAGTTTATTAGAATATAGTTACTGTATATATGTATGTATAACTTACAGCAACGTCTAAAGCGCTTTGCGATTATAAAATTTGTCAATTGTGAATCACTGAGATTTTTTATATTATTAGAAGAATCATTTTGGTTTTCTGTGAGTTAAAATAATTCCATATATTTTATGAACTGAATAATCATTATCAATCGATATTATATAATAATAGCTATATTTTTTTTAAACATGTTCATACTATGTCTTGCGAAACTGTATACTTTTACTTCTAATATATGGTTTAATTTATCTTTCAGCATTATTTACCCACAAAATCGAAACGGTGAAGCTGTCTACAATCCGTGTGGAAAATACATGGTCAAACTAAATATCAACGGTGTACCAAGAAAGGTGCTAAAACTTTTTCTTTTTTCCTAAACATACATGTGCTGAAAAGTATTATTGAAAGGCGTATATTTTAGATTTATGATCCACCTTTTTAAGAGTTAATTAATTGAAGCAGGTAATAGATAAAATGGAATAATTTTAAAGGAAACAACAATATTTTGCATTTTATAAAACATATTTCATTTTTAATTAACGGTTGATTATGTTGATCAATATTTTTTGGCAAAATTACCATTATTATATTACTATATATTATTGAGTAACTTAAAGTACAAAAGTGCGAGATTATCTAATCCCATTTTAAGATTATAATATTCAACAATTTTGAACGAAAATAGATGTCTTTCTGTAAATTGCATAATTTTAGTATTTTATATATGTATAAATAATATATATTTAAAGTTGTTTAATAGATGACTTGTTCGCTTTTTAAGTGCACAAATTGCTTATTACACATTTAACCTAAATGTAATTGAGACAGTTATTCTGTGTGTACTATTATATATATTCTAACTTAGATTACACTTCCATAATAGCTACTGTGCTACTACACTCTTTTTTAAATCATTTAGCTATAATCATTTATGCTTAATTGTGTCAATCTATTTATGAATATTACAGTGTTATAAATCCTTCTTAGGTGATTATTGATGATTACTTGCCAATGGGAAAGAATGGAGAGCTCCTCTGCAGTTACTCTCAGAATAAGAACGAACTCTGGGTTTCTCTCTTGGAGAAGGCTTACATGAAGGTGATGGGTGGATATGACTTTCCTGGATCCAATTCCGTGAGTATATTTCTTAAATTCTAACCGCAATGTAATTGGCTTTAATTATTTTATAGATACATTTGTTATTCTCAATTTAAAAATATATTTATCATGAAACTAAACAATTCAATAATACATATATACAAAAGGGATATGTACAAACAGTTTATTTATGTAATGTAAATAATGTATTTATTTATTTAAATAAATGGCTTAAAATATAATTTTCTATTGGCGTGTGATGGATGTTTTGTCTTTAGTAGTTTATGCATAATATCGGTTGCAACTGACTATGTTTCGCACTAAACTGTTCAATTTTAAAACCTAATTTTGCGTTTAAGGCTTTTTCTGTTTTCAATATATTCCGATTATTATGAACTAAATGTTTTTAAAATTCTACTTTAGATATTTCTTTAACATGATTTAAATAATAATATATTATTAATAGTCAGAAATGGTCTACACTGATTTCTTTCTAATTATACTGTAAATCGATATTTCCCACTCTTAACTTAGAACATCGATCTGCACGCTTTGACTGGCTGGATCCCGGAAAGGATCGCGATTCGTCTTGGCACAGTACAGTTCAACAAAGAAAAAGAGTTCCAGAAGCTCCACAAGCGCTTTCATGATGGTCACTGTCTCATCACCTTGGCAACAGGCGAGCTCTCGGATGCGGACGCTGAACGGACTGGTCTGGCGGCTACGCACGCCTACGCGCTCTTGGACATCCGGGAAACTCAGGTAGCTTCCGTTCAATTCTGTGAACCTCCACCTGAGTTCATTAATTGCTCGAAAACTATTTATCTAGGAGCATTACAGAGGGAAGGGACGTGTTCTTTAGTGTGTTCTCAAATGCAAATATTGTGAAATTATGAAGCAGTTAGTAAATCCATAAAAATGCTAGGAACTGTAACTTTCTGTGGAATATTATGCTCACATGTTATACAATTATGTAATCCTTTTTTACGTAGATTTTTTGCAAATTAATTTTTAAAATATAATTTTTGACTTTGATGGTTTCATGAAATATATACAATTATGTTGATCCCATTATTGTAGGAAAGTACGATTTTTTTGTACACATAAATTGTGTAATTTTGATGCTGTATGAAGAATGTGTATAAGTAACAATTGAATTTTTCTTATTTTATAATGAACCAGAAGGTTTATAAAGCATAAAATACTTAATAATTTTTACATGACTAGATTGTTTTTGTGCATTGTTCTATTATATTAGGTATTCAATTATTCAACTATTTTTGGTTTTTAATTGATAATTATAATTCTTGTAACATTGGAAGTTAGATAAAGTTCTTTTGTGTGTTTCAAATCTTATTTTAATCAAAGAAAGACTCTTACTATATTACTAGACTTACATTATTTCAGGGCCATCAACTGTTCATGCTGAAGAACCCCTGGAGCCATATGCGTTGGAAGGGCAAGTTCAGTGAGAATGACACCCAAAACTGGACCCCGAAACTCATCAAGGAGCTCAACTATGATGTGGCCAACGCCAAGATGTATGACAATGGCGTCTTCTGGATGGACTACGACTCTCTGTGTCGCTTCTATGACGTCATCTATGTCAACTGGAATCCTGACCTGTTCCCCAAAACATACGCGATTCACAGGTGAGCCCCTTGGCAATCTAAATCACAGTATTTTTTGTTTTTATAATAATATTTCTTTATTTATAACTTCGATTGTGTCTTAGGTGAATACGGAATGATTGTAAACTAGTCAAGGAATTATTATTTATTGTTATGAAGCTTTTGATAATTTATTATAAAACTAATTTTTTTGTTTATAAATAATCTATCTACAATATATTATAGTGCAAATTCTACTATTAAAATAAAATACAACACATTAATAAGTTATTTGTCGTATCTCTTGTTTATTTTAATATTAAGTTCATGTCACTTAAGGAGAGTTTTATTTTTCGTTTAAAAATATATTTCAATGTTTTTACGTTTAGTATATTTCTAATTGAATTTACTAAAACAATCATGTTTTAACCGATGTCTATAAATTATTTATAGGATTTTCAAAAATAAAATTTAATCAAAATACAAATCATGTGTTTATATTAATCTTTATGTACTTAAATATTATATTACATTTCTGCATACGCATCACTGATATGTTTAATCAACATTAATATCTATTTTTAGACAGAACATAATATTGTGTTTTTCGTTAAGAAATGTTAAATAAAATGTTAAAATAAAAAGGAATAAAATCTCTCATTAAATCAGTGTTATTTTTAACTGTATACCATTTACCATTGATTGAAGATTTGCTAATTTTGAAACCATTTTTTCCTTCAAAGGGGAAATATTTGATGTTAATGAATATAATATTATATATAAATAGATACTTTAACATTATACTACTTTTTAAAGATTGCAGTAGTTTAAAAATCTTGAATTGATTTTGAGATACCTATATTTAGGAAATTTGTAAATTTTAATTTTTGAAAAAACGAGTATTCCAATAGGAACAATATAATAAAGCCATAAATAATTTTTTATTATATCCTATCAAACAGTGTTTTTACAAAGACAAACAAAAAAACGTATTATATTTAAACATGGCTTGAATTTAAATCAGTGTTTTATGTTGTAACAATTCCTACAAATATGGCAGTCTCTATGGTTCTATTATACATATAAAGTATTCAACATCTCTGCAGCTCCTGGTTAGCCCGAGACGGACCGAAGAAAGATGTGTACAACATCTCGGACAATCCACAGTTTCGTCTAGAGGTTTCAGCTTCCAGTCCTTCACCCGTTTGGGTCCTACTTACCCGACATATCACCGACAAGGTCATCATTCTGTTTTACTTGATCATTGTACTCACCGGTGTTGTTTTAAACTTAATATGAGAATATCCAAATTTTATGTTTGGTACATTTTTTGATAGAATAGTCGACATATTTTTTATGCGCTCCCACCACTTTTGATAATCAATGCCCGTTCCTTAGCAAAAACGGCCTGAAACTGATTGAGGAATTTATATAATTAATAGGATTTCTATTTGAAACAGTTAAATGGAATTAAGGGTATACTAATTTAACGTATATGCCTGTTTAGTATTGTATACATTATTATGTGTATAATTGAAGCAAGCCCTGTTACAAAAGTGCAAAGTAATAGAATCTTTTATATTTTTTCTTTCGATTTTTTTATTCCGAAACACTTTTGTCATTAATAGATTTTGAAAACGCTTTTCATACTATATAATAACAATCCATGAAAGCAGACATCGTTCATATTTATTTTACATGTTTGTTTAGCTATTGCAATATTAATGAAAACTATTTTTTCTTAACATTAATTTATTTCTCTTGTTCTATAATACTTTTAGATACGTTAAATATATTTTAAATTACGCAAATTATATATTATTGATTTTCTTGTTATCACAATAATTTGTTTTCGTAAATATCTCTTATTACAATTTATAAAAATATTTATAAACATTTAAATTATGGCGTCGATGTAATATTTCTTACATGTACGTTATTATATTATATTACCATGGATATATTGACGTTGCCTTCTCTCCTCACATTGTGGCACATCCATGTAGGACGACTTTGCGAACAATCGTGAGTTCATCGCGCTGGTGGTGTACAAGGACGTACCCACGCGGCGTGTTTACTACCCACACAATCCTCCTCCTTTCAAGGACGGCGCACGCATCAATAGTCCCCACAACCTGGTGAAGATGGTCCAGGAACCGGGATCAGAGGTCTACAATCTTGTGGTCTCTCAGTATGAAAAGAATAATACCATCCACTACACATTGCGGGTCTACTCTACCTGCGAGTTCAAACTCACCAAGGTCATTGAGCCTTACAAGTATCACAAACAGGTGATTACTGGCGCTTTGTATAGTTTAGTTTTTTATTTTATACGAAATGATTGTTTTTCAAACGAATTATATATCGTATTTTTAAATGACTATCAAATTACTTTATACAAAACTTAAAGTAGACCATTTAAACTAAATATATATTTTATTTCCTGAAATAGACTCCATATTGTTTTATTCTCATTGAAACGATTGCAAAATTCACCAAAGTGTCATTCAGTTAAAAGTGAAATTTTACACAATATTTTTTATTACATATAACTGACGATTTTGGTTAGCTAGAATTTAGCATGTATTTTATTGAAATACTGTACTAGTATAACCAATATTAAAAAAAATTAATCTAATACTAAACTAAAAAAATAGATTAATTAATTTTTCAAAAATAAAAATTCATAGTTTAATAATAAAATTATGTAAACATAATATTTTTTTAATGTATTCATTTTTGGTTTTTCAACCAAGGTTAAAATATATACAAATTTAAATTTTATTGTAAAATAAATAAAATAACCAAAATTAATTGTAAAATTTGATTATAGTTTTAAATAAAACGCAAACCAATATGTTTGACATTACGTAATATTTTAAAATTGTGATGTAATATGGTACTATATTTAGCGACCAATGTGTTAAATCGTTATACTTTATTAAATTATTGTCATGGATACCTATTTCAGGGTACAGTACAATATTTTAAATAGTAAACAAAGAACAAATAAACCAAATCGATGAATGCCTGCAGGCACTTTTGTTTGGATGTCTTCTTACAAATTAAAGTTAAATCCATCTAAAATCATCTCATTGTATACTCCTCACATCCACTTTCTGATGCTCCTATTTGGCACGTTTTTATGGGCTTGCTCTCATACCTGTTAACTCCGCACGTAATCTTGGTGTGTTATTCGACTCTTCTCTTTCCTTCCGTGTTCATATCGCAGACAATAGTAAATCTTGCTATTTTTGGATACATCAGATCAGGAATATTTCTCGTTTTCTGCCCAATGACTGCACAAAATATCTTGTTATATCCCTTGTTTTAACTCGACTTGATTTTTGTAATCGTATTCTAATATATCTTCCTAAAAATGTACTACAAAAACTACAACGTGTGCAAAACTCTTCTGTAAGACTTGCTGCCAGCAAAACTTGGCTTACTCAATCTGCAATTACATTGGCTTCCTGAATACAGTTTAAAATGTTGCTATTCACCCACCTTGCCATCAACAAAACTGCACTAATATATATTCAGCGGCTTATAAAAATCAGTATCACTGGCGTTACTACTAGGCAATCGAGTATTATTACACTTACTCAAAAACTTCAAAGAACTCAGTGTCATGGGTGCCGTGCTTTTTCGGTCGCTGCCCCAAAATTATGGAATGCTCTCCCTCATGAGCTTAGGGACATCATCGATTTTGGCAAATTTAAAGCTAAACTCAAAACGTATTTATTTTTGTAATTTTCTGTTTAGTTGTTTGTTATTGGTTGAAATGTAAATTTCTTGTCTAAGCGCTGCTGACATTGACTGCAATTTGCGGTGCTTTACAAAAATTAATAATTAGTTTTATTAAACGTTAAATGTATTTTTTAATTTGATTAAAAACGCATTTTTATAGTAACTTGATAACCCTTTTAAAGAATAATTCATATTATGTATAATAGAAGATTGTTTTAAGTATCATTATCCGAGTTTGTTCCAAAATAATTGAAACTAAAAATAAAATAAATATTTCTCATTAAATATTCATTTTATATAAAATCTTTAATACACTTAATTATAAGCTTAGTTATAAGAATTGAAATATTTTTATTTATTTATATTTTTGAAATATGAAATAAGCATTGGTCAGCTATTCACAAAGTATTGTATATTTCTTTATAACTATTGTAAATTGACTGATTATGGTTTAGATTCATTTAGCTAGTGATAAAATATCGTATCTTGTGCACGATTATCAATTTTATAAAATTAATCACAGAAATAAGTATTTGACGTAGAAAGCACGTCGCAAAGAAAAAAACTACAATCAGTTAATTTGAACGTAAAAATACTTACATCGTTTCATTATATAATATGTAGATTAAATTTTTATTCTTTAGAATGATATAAAAACATTTAAATGGTACATTTTGACAGTTTCTTTGCTTAAAAAGATTTTTTTAAATACCGAACTAATAAAAATTACTTCAGATGCTAATTGATTTCATCTCTTTTCCTTATGTAAACGTTAATAACCATTTTGTGTAATTGAAAAAATACTCTAAATCTTTGGTATATATTTCTATTTATTTGACACAATACATTGCATTAACTAACCTTTTAATAGTCTGTCATGTTGTAATAAACACAACAGGTTTCCGGTCAATGGAAGGGGGTCACAGCGGGGGGTTGCAGGAACAACAGAGATAGTTTTCAGAATAATCCAACCTATCAGCTCAGCTTGGACAACTCAGAAGTCGATAATGAACTGCTTATTGAGCTCAGAGCACCACGGTAATCATGTTTTTCATGACTATGAGAATATGTTAATATACTTACTGAAGAGAAAATTATAATTGAATCTTGTTTTTTATTTATAAATAAGTATTTTCCAAAAGAAAATATGGTAACATTTAATATGTTTAACAATAGTAGACCTATTTAATGATGGCTTCGTAAAATATACTACTATTGTAAATTCCTAGCAGCCCACAGCACTCGTAATGCTGTAAAATATGATAGCAGTATGCCACCAGCAAGACCAGTTGTTTAGTTTGTTTATCAACTACAACTTGGTATTTAAGCAGTATTATTATGTAAATGTGATCTTTTAAGATGCATTTAAAATAAATTGGTGGTATGCTGCTATTGTACTTTACATCATTACGAGGGGTCTGGGCTGCTAAAGAGACCCAACAAGGTCGAAACAGCGCGTTGCTTTTCCCGTGCTGCTAGTAATTTACAATAGTAGTCTGAAGTCACCACTTTATATAATATTTCTACTTTTCGTCAATTCATTTTAATTGATAGCTCTATTTTGATATTAAATGTGTAAATCTTTGTATTATTTTATGAATTGAATTGAATTATATATTGAAATTAAAATGTAAATACCTATTTCACCTTATCGTTAACAACTTTCTATTTTTAATTATCGGCTTGGGATTGTGTACCATAATATAGAGTGGTATTCTACTGTACCACATTAAACGAGTTTCAATAACGGCGACATAAGGCAAATAGTGTTTTGCTTACATTACATAGATATAAAAATTTACTTGCTTAAAACTGGCCATACTTCTGTGATCTAGGTAGCTAACAAAAACTATTTTCGTTGCCAGAACCATCAAAAAGTTTATTTTTATAATATCGATAATGTATGTTGTAAATGTGCAGGTATTTGATATAAATGTTTTAATTTTAATTTTTTTCTTACATACCCTCTATTCATATTTAGCTTAAATAATAAATGGTTTGTTGGCTTGTATCGCTATCGATTTACATATTTTTTCATTAAGCGTTTTATTTTGGCTCTACGGAAGTCAATTATATTCGTTTAATATTTATCTATAAATTATATAACTGCTATTTTAAACCTGGCAGTTTAAATATAGTTAGATATTCCATTTTAAAGTTTAAATCACTGTTTCCAATTTTACGCTGGCTACAATATGGATGATTGGAAAGTTTTATTATTTGATAATTATTTTACAAATATATATTTTAGAGAATATTTCGTTGGTTTTGAAGTGCTCACTGTAACAGAAAATAATTCCACAGCATCAGGAAAATTCGACAAGAATCGATCGGGAGACTACAAGTAATATTTTATCTTTTATTAATATATAATTATTAAATACTACTTTTTGGGTTCAAATTTCTTTTTAAACTAATAGTCTTTCATTTAAAATTGGGATACATTTTATTAATAAAAACAAATATTGTATTTTATGGTTTTTAAAAGACAATTTGAAATTATTGATATTTAAAGATAATAATCAAAATATTGTATACGTATATATGTTATTGAACAATTCATTTAAAAATTTATGATAAAATATTCTATGATTCAATAAATTCTATGATAATATATTCAGAATAGTTAATGTTTTTAAAATATAATATTGACATTAAATCGGTAGAATAAGCGCATTTTTGAAATGTTTATATCTATATTTCTTCTATTTCAATTTTGTTTTATAATAATTGATTAGTAGCATTAATTGTGTTAATTCTTTTAAAGCTACATTAATTTAACATAATTACCATTGTTATAGTTGTCTAGTTAGAATATAATTATTAAATAGTAATTTAGGACATTATTGTGTAAAAATTTTTAACTTTCATATTATCTATTTATTTTCTGTACATCCATTTTTAGACAAGGTTACGTGGTTATGGAATTGAGTAAAATTTCGGGCGGCTTATTCAACTTGATTCCCTCAACTTATAAAGCTGGCGAAGAGGGCCCTTTCATTATTGACATCAGTTCCTATCGACCAATCACTGTGGGGCAACTCAGGTGATGACGTTTTCAACTAACCAATCAGCAAATAGATCGTATTACTAAGAGTCTATATCTACATGTTCTTTCTGAATTCTATAACAAGTCGATTCCCTTGAATTTTTAAATTTCAACTCTAACATACTTTTGAAAGTCTTTTGTAATAACTTTATGCATGTTTTATCTATATATATAATTATATTGACAAATAGACCGACATTTGTATTAAAAAATGAAGTAATTGACACGTTTATAAGCAAAATATCAACACTTATAATATTCAAATGCAGTCTATATGTTGTGGACGATTAATTAGTATTATTTGTTAATCAATTCGTTTGAATGATTTTATAAACCCTGTGCATAAATGTAGCATATCTTATTACATATTTCTAATTAATAAAAATATGAATTTTACAATTTCTTGGATAACCTACTGGTGAAAGAAATCACAAAATTAAAACTTTGTACAGTTAATACATATTTACGATTGTACACGCATTAAAATGCTCCAACTTGACATTCTAACTTTGTACTTGGACATCCACATTCTTTTTTTAAAGGCTTGTGATATCAGTTGCTGCCTGTAATATACCTAATTATGTATTTCTTTGTTACTAAATGAATTCTTTACATATATATTTTATAATTATATCTATGTAAAATTTGTTTTCAGTAAAAATAATAAATATAGAATTATTTTATAATTCACTTTATTCGTATTTTTATTATTACTTATTACTAAATTTTAGGTAATTACTGATTTTTAATGTAATTACTTGGCTGTAAAAGTTTATTTTATAGAAAGTTTATAATAGTGACTTACATTTTATAATAGCAAGCAATATTTTTGTTAAATTTTTACAATTTGGAATGCATATTTGTAATGCGGGTTTACCGTTACTATAATTGTTTTTATACTATCATTCCATTATCCGAAGTATGCCCAAGGTTTTTAATTAATCTTGTAAATATCAGGAGCGTATAAGCCAAGGGTCATGGAGTGAATGACCCCTCCCCTATAAGAATTTACGGGACCCTTAGATTTAAGTAAAAAATTGTATATATATTTTTAAATAATAAAATTATAGGGCCCTAAATATTGTTTAATTTAAGAGGGCCCAAATAATATTTACAGGACTCTTATAACAATTGTTTTAATTCAATAGGGTCCAAATAACATTGGCAGGGCCCTTATAATTGTTTTAATTTAATAGGGCCCAAATAACATTGTCAGGGTAGTTATAATTGTTTTAACAATTAATTTAATAGGGCCTAAATAATTGTTAAATTTAATAAGGCCTAAATAACATTGTAGGGCCCTTATAATTGTTTTAATTTGATAGGCCCAAATAAAATTGTCAGGGCCCTTATAACTTTTTTCATTTAAGAGGGCCCAAATAATATTAACAGGGCCCTTATAATAATTGTCTATTTTAATAGGGTCCAAATAAGATTTTCACGGCCCTTATAACTTTTTTTAATTTAAGAGGGCCCAAATAATATTTAAAATTGTCAAGGCCCTTATAATTATATTTTTTTAATTGGCACTGACTGACACTGATAAAATTATAGGTTCATTAAAATTGTGTAATTTAATAGGCCCCACATAACATTATATAGTCAGGGCCCTTTTGTATTTTTAATAAATGACATTTAATAAAAATATATACATATCATTTTCCTGCTGTTAAATAAATTAATAACTTACACCTATTTATTATCACTATTATAGAAAAAATGAAACAACATACTCGTACTATATAAGATCAAAATAACCTTGAATATAGAAACAAATTAAGTTACCTACCTATATTCAAGGAGGCTTTGATAGAAATTATAATATTATAATAGAGTAATTAAGCATAAACTTGACTTTAATTAAATAGATTATTATATAATTATTAAATTATAAATATTATATTATATTATAATTATTAATTAAAATATAAGTATAAGATGAAAATCATATAGAATAACTTTTGGTGAATGAACTTCCACTTTTAATAATTATATGAAACAAATTTATAACATAAATATAACTAAATATCTCTATTTTATGTCTATAAGTAATTAGAAAATTACATAATATAAATGTATATCACATCAGATATGCTACGTCCATAGAAATAAATAAACAACTAGACCGGACATTTTGTTTAAATCGTGGCACCAATGAGAACTCTTACTTGGGGCAAAAAGGCCTCTTTTTAACATTTGATAGATAGGAAAGGTCTCCTAAAACTCGCGATAGCTTGGTTATTTGGGCAG
Organism: Invenusta paracnida; assembly: GCA_036023295.1. Lineage (NCBI taxonomy): Eukaryota > Metazoa > Platyhelminthes > Proseriata > Coelogynoporidae > Invenusta > Invenusta paracnida. Next base: position 2,170 of record JAYRBW010068461.1, on the reverse strand, counting down.
CTATTGAAAAACGGCTTTCACTGCTTGAATTTGCAGAACATTTTACGGGTAAAGTCTGGATAATGTCTTGATAAGATATGCTTGGATATATTGCTTGGTATATATATGCTTGGTAGTATTTCTAATTTTAAAATCCCCCTTGCAACTCGCCCATACCAAGCTATGTAGCGCTGTTAAATAGACGTTTTGAAGCAATCGATACTCCTGCATTAAGTTTATTTATAAGAATGTTATGTGCGGCGTTGCAAAACACAACAATTTATTTTATAACTTATTTAAATCGTTAGGTGCCATATGTCTACATTACTGAGATGGACAATTTCCCTTTTAGTTTTTATTGATCTATTTCTATGCTGTCGTCACAGAAATTGAGGGAATTCTTGTCAGAAATTTTATATAGCCGGGCGCAAATGGTTAATCGAAGGTAGGTAATTCCAATCACGCATTGCCTGAAAGTATATTGCAAATAATTCAAATGGACTTATTAATTATTAATAGAAGCGTTTCTCGTGTTTAGTTTTTGCTTTAACTAAATTTCAGAAAATACCAAAAGGACGACATGGTTTGCTCCATATAGAAATTGAATTATATATTTAACTAGATCGACTAATGGCACGATAATGAGTGACTGGTTTTCAAATCCGGGACACCTGGGCAGCTGGCTTCTTCGGGCTCAGTGAGGATGACAGATGGAGGCCTGATTACTACTAACATTGAGATTGTGAATGACGATGTCTACACGCATGCGAGTCCCGTTGTTTCTCCTGTGGCTGTCGAAGTCACTATCAACGGTAGGACCATGGTTGGCATGCCAGTACTTCTTAAGGAGAACGAATTCGTGGAAGTTTCCAGAATACAGAATGTTGACTTCAGCGTAGATCAACTTCCAGAAATTGTGTTTCAATTTGCAAAGTGTACATAGTTCTATCCTGTAATATGCTCTACGATTAGTGATCTTAAGTTACATATTTATGATTTGCAATCAACATTAAATTGTTGCCTATATAGGCGATTTTACTAGTGGATCAGCAATCGAGAATAGATACCTAGCTATTTACGATGGTATATTGTTTTGTAAACGGTTACAACCATAACACTATATAAAATTACTAGAATATGCTATTCAATAACTTTCTTACAATTTTATGCAGATACAGATCGCTTTATTATATCATGTGTAATAGTTCTCTGTCCTCCATAGTTTTACATATTATATCACTGTTGCAGATGTTCTAATGTAATAAATTATGTACAATAATATATCTACAAAGTTGTATTAAAAATGGTTGTAAACTAGTTTTCAGACATTATTGAAACTTTAATTTAATAATGTTACGATTACATAGTTTTGGTATTTATTAAACACATATTTTTACAAATTAGGTGTCACAATTCCATTTTGTTGGTATTGATTAAAAGCTGGTAGAAAAATTAGCTTCATTTTATATTTGCGTATTATTTTGTTACATACATTTAGTCACTTACTGTAAGGTAGAACGGTTGCCAATTAAATAACGAACTAGTTAATATCACCAATTTTGATTTAACTTAAATAAAATAAAATAATAAATGCATATCTAGATATAATCCGTATTAATTTAATTTAATTTACAATTGAATGAACAACCCAAGGCCAATGTATAACATACAATTAGCAAAAAGTAAGAAGACTGTTGTAAAAATATATATATTTATTTGTGAGATGATTTTTAATTATTTTTAAATCAAACTCAACGGCATTGCCAGAGTCAAACAATTTAAGTAAATAAATAAAGTTTTTTCTTCTAACAACCTGCTTCAATTATTTTATTTTTTTCATTTTTGGCTTCATGAAACGTTGATAAACACCACCGGCGTCCAAGGGGGGTTCCTCTGAGTCTGGGGTGTCGAGTAGAGGGGCAGCAGCAACATTGAGTTACTTGAGACGAGCAGTACAATGCCCAGTTATTGTAGGAACGAAGCACTCAAACTTATCGCAGCAAGACAGAAAAATAAGATCACAATATGCTCCTTGATGGCACCTCAAAGCTATAGGGATTAGGGATGTGGGGATTAATATAAATATATACAAGTAAATGCAATATACAATACACGTAAAGTAAATAAATATAACGTGTAGCGTATTAGAAAACGAGAGTGTTCTTTCTTACCTATTAATATGATAACGTAA
>JAYRBW010068450.1:0-27575 GCA_036023295.1 Invenusta paracnida | reverse complement strand
AGTCCGGAGATGTTTCCCAAACTGGGTATGCTGGTATGGAGACCGCTTGGGTTCTGGTACAGCACCTGAGCAGCAGAAGCTACAGCAGCAGATAAAGGTACGGAGCTGGTGCTTAGCCATGGTTGCTGCGTCACCTTAGGCGGAGAAGGCATCAGTGGCTGCAGTAGGTGCTGGCTCATATATTCAGCAGTCTGGGATCCTCACACTGATGCAGGCGTTGGCCGGTGTCTCCACATGTGGGGAGGTGTCTCATACATCTCATACGCCGTGGGGGCATAGGTGACTGGTGTTGAAGTGGGTAGCCCGCGAGCAGGAGCAGCAGTTGTGACTGGTTCCTCCTCATCACTGTCCTCTTCTATCAGCTCACTCAGGATAAGATTAATGCGTGATCGTGCCTTCTGAAACTTCCACTAGGACATGCTGACCAGGCTGTCACGGACATACTTGGCGAAGGCTGTAGTGGGTGTTTTGGACTGCGGCTGTTTCAGATTTTTCAGAAGCTTGCGTTGCCACGCGGTATGCATACGTTAGACAATCGTTGGGCATAAGTTGTAAACGCTGGTAACACGTTAGGTGCTCGTTGTTATACGCTGGGATTCGTTGGTATAAGTTACATACAAGTTATCAATACGTTATTTATACGTTACTAATACGCTATGTATACGTTTAACTCGTTATGAACACGGTATGTATACGCCCAAATATTGAAAAACCATCTTTTGCTCAGCGTATACCAACGTTTTACATACGTCGGGTATACGCTGACTAAATCGTCAAGGTGTGACAGGGCCATAAGACTTAAACCCACCAATCGTGGGATATATGTTGTTCAACGCGAGACTATGTGTCGAGACTTCGTTGTTCGACGCGACGTAACGAGACCCATATAGGCAAAAGCCTTTCGCTGTGTCGCGTCGCGATTAGGGAGTTTTGGCCTTTTCGGGTTTCAATTTCCCTTCATTACACTGTATGTACACTCTTTCGCTTAGCTTAAATTACATACCAAAATATAAATTTATATTTAGAAATGTATACTTCAATATAAAATGTTGGTTTCGTTATGTCTGACTATTTGTGTGTTATACACAAATAACCTTTTCTCATTTACAGATCATTTGTTCCATCGTAAAACGCATTTAAAGTACAACGATAAACAAAAAAAACTCAACGAGTATTGTTTACAGTAACTTTAAAAACGAAAAAGCAAAATAGAGAACATGATTTCTTTGCATTTTATACAAAACGGATTTAAGGCCGGAAAAAGTCAAATTGAAAAACCAGTTTATTTTATTTTTTCATTATAATTTTTTCTCTAAATAAACAACCAACAAAAGGTTCAACAATTCTGTAAACTAGACGCAGTCACCGAGTTTTTAAATGCAACAAGTATATATTATAGGTTTAGACGAGACATCAACATATTTCCAGAAATATTTATTCTAACAAAACATTAGAGCAAGTCAAGCATATATTCATATATGTATATATTGCAATAAAACAGCAGTACATGTAACAATAGGATCAAAATATACATTTTTATAGATTTAAGTTGGTAAATAAAAGTATCAACATAATTAATTAAATTAAATATATAATATTTGTAATAACAAACATAGAGCACATCTAATCCATATTCAAGAAGGTTTTGTTTAAAAGATATAAGAATATCTATATAAAACATGTATTTTCAATATGACATATACATTTTACTGTCATATACATCCAACTTGAATAGATGCAAAATACGTTTTTCAATTTTTAAAAATGTACAACAGGACAATTATTTATTTCGAAAAATATATATCTTATATTATAAAAAGCAAAATTTAAATTCAAATTCAAATATAAACAAAGGCTCGAGCGACTTACAGCTAAGAGGAGAAAAGCATGTTCGCTAAGCTGACGACGGTTAATTTACAATGCGCCATTTATGTAGTAGTTAAAAACACCGAATAGAAAAATTAATTGAACAGACATCCCGTTTAGACAAAGCGAGAGGCATTTCCTGTATACTTCAAAGTACGCAGTGGAATTGGAGTGCCTTATTTCATGTTATTCTTATAAGCAGGGAACTATATACATAAAGTAGTAACCTGTCGTATTTTGACTCAAACTTCTGAACTATATTTATATATACACAGAAAGTACAACTGACTTCAAACTGAAAAGTTGAGTTTACAGTATAATTGAAAATTACAAGTTATGAGACAGAAATTCACTCAAATAGAAATTCGGTAGACGATGCATTTATGCGATGTTTATTAAAACTGAGTAAACTTATGTCAGAAAAATGTGCACCAAATGTTTCGCTTAATATAAGTTCGAAAAATTATCGCTAAAGCATGACATGACTTCTTGATATAGGTTTTCCCAATCAAATGTCGGCGGGCGTTCATTCAATTAAACACGGTGTTACTTAAATCAAAGTCGACTTATAGCAATCAAATATGAATATAAGGCTACAATTGCGGAATTACAGAATTCATACGATGATTAAGAGTTCAAATACAATTGTAGAAATTAAATTAGATTCAAAATTAACACGGCTATAGTTTTACTTATGTGTTAATATACATGATACCTGTATAAATCGATTAGCTGTTATTTTGTTAATTGTTTCATATTTCACCTATTTTAAGTTATACAAGTTTAAAAGTCTAAATATAGACATATATATTAAATGATACGTCAACTTATAGTGAAAAGATGTGTGTGTATTTTTAAATCATAATTAAAAGCATTACAAAAATAATGATTATTAAAATAAAACACAATTTAAATAGAAAATATAGTATTTAATGTAGAATGAACGTTATAACACATTTAAAAATATATATAAGTTGTAAATTTACAAAGAAAATACGCACACATTACTTGCAAATGTAAATATTTTGCATAAAACAAGGAAAATGTTTCTTATCAACACATACATATAGGGACAACTAAGCTTTTCTAATTCATTGTCTCTTCAAATATACTTATACAAAAAAACATCTCATGTGCAAAAAACGAAAAAGAATAGAATGGGATGGGTTGGGCTGGGCTGGGTAGAAAAGAATACCTACATATACTGAAAAGAAAATAGATAGTGTAAGAAGAGGAACACTAAGAAAATGAAATTATTAAAAGTAGCGAAGATCCAGTTTCACATAGCAGGACCAGCGATAAAAAAAGCATAACCCAAAGAAAACAAATTCTATATTCGTTTCATCTTTGCAAACTAAAGGTGTGAAGTACGCATATGTCAGCTTATATCAAACATCTCCAAAAAATGTTTTTACTGTGCTGTAAAGTTGTTTTCTGCACTTTCAGTTTGAGCGAGTTTTTTATTCTTCACACAAATTCGCCCTTAAAACAGTGTCAGTTAAAATAACAACAACAATATGCTGAATAACAACTACAACGAAAAAGCGAAAACGACAAAATTTCTGATGTTACATCGCACTTTTATTGTTTTCCAACTTCTTTTAAACCTTACATATATTATAATGTGCCGCGCTTTAAATTTGTTCTACACAATTTAGCAGCAGATATGCTTTAGTAAAAATCGGTGTAACAATGTGTATAACTTTATAAGGCGAAAAAGGGTGTATATCAATTAAAAATTTACTTCACACGACTAAGAGAAAGGAAAAACATCCTTGTGATTATAAAGTATGTTGCGAGTTCAATAGCCAGCTGTCAAGAGGGCTAATGTTTAAATAATAAATAAATTCAAAACATATACACATACTTCACAAGTCTTCAAATACATGTCGGTCAACATTTTCTTCTAAAATTATTGTTTTCTGTGTTAGTTGATTTTTAAAAAACGATAACAATTAAGATTAACACTTATTAAGTATTTTAACTTAATTGATGAAATCAATTCACTGTGTATACAGGCGCATTATTACTGAATATAGCTTCTAAAATGGTGGCCAATTAGAGGTAACTGCAATAAATAACTAAATTTCATATCTACCACTCTAATTATCACAATTCCCAAAACGAAATAGTTGTTCATTATATTTAATAGATGCAGATACATTTTAATCAATATACGAATAGTATATATATATATATTAATTTAAATACTTACAAACAATTAATACATAATTAATGCTTTAAACAGTTTTTTTTAATAGAGAATTTAATTTCATTATTTCTTTATAATTTATCAATGCAAAATCATTAACATTATTTTTTATTTGTTTTCTATACTTCAAAAAATTCATACTGAATTATTTAATTATATGAATATATATATATATTTAAAAGTATATTTCAAGATTTTATATTTGTGAAGAATATTTTCTTACAATTTCAAAACAAAATCCCCAACTCATTAAACAGAATTCCCATTTTTTATATTCTCTTTGATATTGAAGACAGTAATAACAGTCATACACACACTTCAAAAATTAGAAAACTACACAATAAAATCGGAACATGTCATACGTAATTATAATTGTTATTACATATATATTTCCCAACTTATAAAATCTCTCAACCATCGCTAGAAAGATAGACATGTAGAATAATAATAATAAGTATCAAATATGCACGCCTATATTTATTCACCGACTTACGTGCATGTCTATAGCTTCATAGGACAAAGCCCTAATTATGTTGTATATGTATTTAAAAGGCACATGATCATATTATCGTAGTACCCCATAGCTGATATAGCGCAAATTCAGTTAGATGGCTTCCACATCAAGCGCTCAAGCTCAAATTAAACCGAACCAGTCATGGGGTGACATTCCCACAGGAAGATGCTATACAATAAGGTGACTTGCCTTGGTATCAGCTCCTTGTTCGCTACACACCTTTGGAAGGTAGCTATCTCTTCTCATCTCTCATGAAGCTTTCACCTTATACTGGTATAGTTGAAGCCTAGACAGGATGTACAACGCTATCATTAGTAATCTTTTCAAATCAAATTCTTCACACCTTTGCAATTTGCAACAGCAGCGCTGCTGCCACATTTTTGTAGGTAAACCGTGCAAAATGTGATATTTAAATGTACGTACAATTATGTATAAAAAACGATTACATCCATCGGTACGAAATATAAAGAATACGTATAAGTAAACTCTTTGCATTAGGCTTTCTCTATATCAGATAATGCTGCTAGAACTCGGTATAATATACAGGAGGAAAACGCTACTATAACAGAGAAAAAGAAAATACAGGAAAATATCTCGAAACAATGATACGAATGATTTTAAAGTATGCATATGAACGGCTATGCATAATAACATATTATAATATATGCCTATTTTTATCTTAATGGATAACGAATCCTTCTTAATATGTAAAACAGTATCTCATAGAATAGATTTTTTATATGAGTATGTATACTTAGAATACTTAGATATACCTGTATAGTAATTGGTATAATTGTTCTCAAATACGGTTTCCCTATTCGTTACTTAATGTCTGATATCTATAACATGAATATATCAAGATAAAATGTGGTGTCATCATACTAGAAAGTATGAAAATATGCAGGCACTGAAGAGCATATTACAGTTTTAGATGATTTATTTGATAATGAGTTTCTTTCGGTAAGAAGATTATTAAAACTGATTCCCAGTATACATATTATATTATGTTTTATATTTAAATTGAAGCAAATAGAGAAGCTGTAGATTAAAAGTATATATACACACCGATACACATAGTATATACGCAAACACAAAAGTCGGCAAATAAGAAAATAAAGAATGTAACTTTCATTTATTTCTGTATAATAGAATGTATGAAGCGTTAAATAACACTCTTCGAAGTGAAGTATTAATATAGTGAAATCAGAAAAAACATGTTGTTTAGTAAAAGATCAATTAAGTTCAACTATCTTTTCAAATACAATGATGAGATGATTAATCTATATTAATCTATATATATATTATATATCAAGAAGCTAAATAGCTTTATCTTATTGTTATAAAGTAAACAAAGATTATGCTATAAGTATTGTTATATTTGAATGTTTGGATTGGATGCGTACTCAAGGAGAGGGTCATCTACATTTTGTACTACGATTGAGAACTACATATATAGTACATTTTCTTCTGCTATATTAAGTACCTAATACATTAGTAAGTTATAAATTAGAATTATTTCCTTTTGAAATGAAAAAAATATAGTGTTATAAAATTTGAATTTAACTAGAATTTTCTGCTAAAACACATTATTAAATAATGTACATATGTATATATATATGTAGCAAAAAATCCAGCGATGTACAATTAATTTTGTTGTGAACAATTGTGTGAATAAGATTTAGTAACATCACTATTAAATAATTAAATCAATTATGATAATATATTCAAATAAATATAAACAAAATTGTAAACTAAAAGATTAATAGTATTTTGAAGGTATTTCAGTACTATTCAGTCAACGCCATATGTTTTTTACCACAGAGCGAAATTATACATTCTCAGTTCTAGGACTTCTGGCATATTTACGCTACTATGTATATGGCTTTTTTATACCAAACCTTATAACATTAATTACCGTTTTATCTAAGAAGTGTATATGTCGTTATTTGTAATTGAAATTGTTTACACCTAATGTACCTTTAGACGCTTGGTTGCAAAATCATAAAATTTAATTAAAAACCGTTAATTAAAAATCGTCCATCTATCTAAGAAATATTTGATATTTTTTAAGTGCAGCTACAGGTCAGTTATAAAAATGGTTAGCGAAATAAAGAAATAACTGATAAATTCTTAAAACACTTTTTGTTAGAAAGTCACAAATAATAATCGTAACAGTAAATATGCACACATATAAGTATAATAATAAAATGAATAGCTATATATAATGCAGCTAAGAGTAGTTAGAACAAAATACAATTTTTAATTAAACGTTTCTTATAGTAAACAATACACTATTATTTTTAATTAAAATAAAATCTTAGGATATTTAGTGTGAAGAAATTAAATAACACAACGCATAAAATAATAATAATTGAAAGGATTTAAATAGAATACAAAAAAACCTAAATATGATACATTTTTTTCTATACGTGGAAATATGTTATATGCAAAACACTAGGGAGATATTTTATTGCAGAAAGTGGGTAGCCCAACATAAATGCACAAAAGTTACAATATAGCCCGCCTTTCTAAAACTAGCGGTAATTTATTAAATATTAAAACAGTTCTTTACATGGATAACGAATATTATTACAACATAAAAGTACATCGCGGAAAACACTGTGCTAATGGTGGAAATAAAAAGAATAGTAAAATAAACGAGGAAAGGGTTAGACGTGGTCTATTATTTGGTTATGAAATTGGATTATATTTTTTTGTAGCGAATTTGTTTGATTATCACCATAAAACACGATATGCAACTCTATACAGACTCCATATAAAAATATACACTGGAACAGTGCGTGCCGGAAAAGCACGCTGTACTATTGGTTTCAATATGGGTCAGAAAATATTATTTAACGCTTAGATATAAAGATTAGAAAAGGTTATGCATATATTTAGATAAAGGTTACCTATAAAACAACATAAATAAGTTGAAATGAGTTTGTTAAATAATATTAAAGAATCTTCTACTTATCGTATAAATAAGCATGCTTGTATTAATATTACGATCTTAGTCTTGTCTAAATTCCAAAATGCTTTTACGTTTCAACATGTTTATATAGACTTTTGTCAGAAAATTGATTAAAATATACGCATAAGTAAATTTGATTTGCAATAAAGTATATTAGAGTAGTTATGTTGACAATTCGGACATCTATAAATTCGGATAATTGTCATAACTGCCATTTTTCTCTCCATCCTCTATATTATAATAAAATTCCCACCGGAGGCCAAATATAGGAAATTAGTTCAAGAGCTGCCCGTTGTATAAGTTATAATGTTGTAGACTATTATTGCGTCAAAATAAGCCCTAAATATGTAAATATATGAACCGGTGATTTTCTATCAAGCTACTTATCGTATATACATATATATATATAGAGTTAATTAAATCTTTGTATAATTTACTCAAGCGATTTTTAATGCCGTTAGAGTTGTTATTCAAAGTTTGCTACGGGGAGAGGGTAGCTTTTATACGGCCAATGACCTCAGAAAGAAAATAATATATATCGAAGCATTTGACTTACAACTTGCATGAATGAGAGAGTAAATAGACTGGCTTTCATAGTTTTCCCAAATATTGCCTTAACCAACCAGAACTAGTCATTTGCGCTACAACATGCTCGCATCTATAATTTGAGGGTATTTTCGATATTTTCTACTCAACAATTAGTATTTGCAATCTCTTACAGTTCATCCTAAACAGAACATTAATAAAATTCGGTTTGGTGCCACTTATAACAGAACACCGAGCTTTTTCCGAAGAAGAGAGAAGAGCTGAAGGCAGAGAAGACTGCGCTATGTGTTGCTGTGTTCTTCAAGTTATGTTTACTCCCAATATCTCGTCATGGTGGGATATTAAAAGAGTTGGAACAACTATGGAGCCACCATGTCGCCTTATTTATAGCCACTTAATCATAGAATATATTTATGACGAGAACTGTATATACACAATGTTGTTAGTTGTTAACTGGAAGTTTCGGAGAGTCAACTTGATCATTTGCAATTAGGAAATTTAACTAATCTACTAAATGGGGGTAGAGGTTGTTTGTGGTCATCCAACTGCCTATCTCTTTCTTTCAGTTCTATCTTGTTGTTCGATTATATTATTTGTAAACCTATTACACAGTTCTGTTGGTTCTTAAGAGCCCTCTAATAAAAACCACCGAACAAAACAAGAATGCAAACAATTCATAAGCGCAATTATTTACTCTAAAAAGAGAATCGTGCAATGAATTACTCTATTTCAGGTGTTTGTATATTTAACCTTTTGTCGATAAGACGATAAAACTAACATTAATAAAATGTAAACTTTTAGAAAGAAAAAATATTTGAAACACTATGAATTATGCATGTATATTGTTTTATTACAGCGAAACAAAATAGCTAAATATACACCGTTCACACCTTGAAACTTGGTGGAGTGTACTAAATAAGATATTAAAATTTGGGGGACGATGATCCTCTAGTTATAATGAAAGATGAAACGAATTGGTATAACTATGAACGTTTTTGATTCTAATAAACAGCCATCGTCAGGCTTTAATTGTACAAGAATATGAACATAAAGTGCTATTTATTAAAATACATGTGTATAGTGTCACATTATTGTAATGCAATATACGCACACATTCCTTTAAAGTTAAAACCTCATATTGATTGTTTAATACTGTCACAAACGTTCACATATTATAGACTTGTCATCTTTCCAAGATATTTGTTTTGTTACCGGGTATATAATAATTTTAATAAATATATAAATAATATGTTTATTTCCACATATAATATGTTTACCTATAAAGTATAATATAAAGCATTTTTTCTATAATATTATAATAACACAAGCATATAAAAATCAAGATGTTTAAAAAAGATAATAACAGGTACTTTAACCTTTGTTTTATAGTTTAAAAAATAAAACGTCAATATTTAGCTGTATACTTATACATGTATTGTCTGCTGCAGGTTATATATTGTTTAACAAAAAAATTCTCTATAAACTGATCAACTGATTTAAAAAATGTATAATAGTGTAAGACAAACATATATATATAAATAAAGTTCTAAAGAGGGGGTAGGGAGATCAATAAGTGCAACTGCCAAATTATTGATTACAAAAGCGAAGCAAAAATTAAAAATATTTCACTAAACGTGAATATTAAAAGAACACATTACTTTCCAATATTTAACAAACCCTGTGCGCACTATTGCGCATACATTGTGTTGACGATAAAGTTTGAAAACACAAAGTTAGACACACAGTCTCAGTGTACAACAAGTCGCATCGGAACATCTTACCGAGAAGATTGAAAAAGGGAAATAAGAGAACCGCAAAAAGCGGTACATTCATCGTGATTAGGAAACAAAAAATAATATAGACAAAAATACACAAATTCTACTAACACACTTCAATCAAGAATAATTCTTCTAATGATTATTGAGTATATTTATGCGCATAAATTCTATACTATATACATATATGTAGTATATAAGATTTTGTCACACAATTTCCAAACATTCAGACATTTTTGCAATTTTTCGTAGTGGGAAGTCCGATGAATGTAAATTTTAGGTCTCCTTCAGATCTTTTCTTCTTAAAAAATCTTTCTTCAGAACTGTTATGTATTATACACACAAGAAGTCGGTTGAGTCGAGACGTACTAATATATTATGGCACCTCGGGCATTTGCTTTTAGAGGGATTTAACGGATGCGGAGCATCGTATATGGTATAGTTAAATAGGTATGGTGTGAAGGTTGTCATGATACGCAAGTATAGAGGCCATTTTGTTTGTATGCATACTTACTATAAGGTAAGCATTTACTAATAATTTTCGCAATACACATACCTTTTATGTACTTTTTAACTTTACTTAACTGATATATACCTATAATATATATGCATATTATATATGTTCCCTCGTTCTTGAATAAGAAGCTGCGAAATCTTAGTCGTAACTATAAAGGTAGATAATATATATTATATTGCATTATTTTATATATACATATAGGATTTTGAACTTAAAAGATATTGTTATAGATATTATATGTAGTATATAAAGTGAAACTGAGAAGATACAAAAAATAAAATGTCACATATACACGCATTATGTGTGTCTATATACATATGTGTCTATATGTGTATATATCACATAGAGTTCAAAAACACACATGAAAGGTATATAATAATAAAGGACTCAAAGAAAATAGAATTTTAAGTAAAAACGGGATAAGTCGTGTCATAGAATGTATCATTAAAATAAGATGAGAGCATCAAATAAATAAATAAAATAACTTATATTAAAAAGGTAAATAAAAAATATATCAAAACGACGTAAAAGTAGCTAATTATTGTAGAGAATAAATTGTACATTATTAACATATAAAATTAATAAATTGAAATAAACAAATATATTTAGTGACAAAAAAGCCTTATTATTCAAGTGGCTATATCAAACAAAGAATTTAATGCCAGAGTCCACAAAAACGTTATGATTTCGACCGGGACCTTTAGTAAATACAACTGGATGAGGTCATGTTTATTTACTTTTCTATTATAAATACCCTCTATACATGAACTTATACAAAGTACCGCTATCAATTGCCCATATAGATTGTGGTAATATGTCCGATGTATTAGTTCAATTATCGCTAATATAGGAGCATATGCTATACTGGACTTAATAGGGTACACTGAGTATTCTGTCCATATTATATTATAGATAAATAATGTTCTGGTCTATAAGTAAAATGATATGAGTAAAGTTATTTGTATAATTGAACAATGTGATACATATTAAATATGTTAAAATAATTATATAATTCAGACAATAAATGCTTACGATTTTCCTACAAAACGACATAAGAAATCTTATTTTCGATATTTTTTAATTGTCTCATATAAAAAATTCAAACATTAAAAAATTATTAGATTGTTAAATAACGCATTTTAATATGGCATATCTACACACGCTCATTTTAGTGCCTTTTAAATTTCTCCAAACACGAATATTAGTAGTTTCAAAATTTTATTTAGAAAATAAGAATTGTACATAATAATAATAGTAGTTATTTAAAAACTTCCAATCTAAGGTACTCGGTGTATTTGCGATAAATGTCGTAATTATATATATGCGTGTCGTAGATAATACACATATAATAGGACAGAAAGTACCTGTATAATATGTATCATGAAAGGGGTAAATAAATTACCATGACAACTGAAGGAACGAAATGCTGAGTTATGACTAAATGTTATGTTAGTTACATATACATACATTATATAATATATAGATACGTTCAGAGTGAATGAGATAGCCACAAATATACTTAGTCAGAGTCAGCCGCGTGTGAATTAAAGCAGAGGTTATAATAGTCATGAATAAATACAGGTTAAATATAGTCAACGCATCTAAATATTTGAATTATATATGAACATCATAATCGACAAGATATTATCTTCAAGAACACCTATAACATATTTAACATGACTAATTGGATGTAAAACTTTTGCTAACATTTTCTAAGACAGCTGTGTCTAAAACAAACTGAGTGCCATTATTTTTTTAAAGAAAGCTTGCATAAACTGTTTTTTTATATTTGGAATATTACTGCATAATTAGGCACATTAGGTACGTATGTATAGTATGTGTCGTAAACATCTATGTATATTAATGTGTACTTGTAGCATTGAAATTCACACAGAGCAATGTAATTTGAAATAGCTTTAGTTTGAAACAATGTGTACCAAACGAGTGGAATATTGCCAGTAAAGGTGTTTTTAAGGTATTTTGACGTATTTCTAGAACAGCCTATTATAGGTTTGGTTAAACACGATTAAGTTTTTAAAAATAATAATAATACATATAATATAAAGCAACATATTAAAAATATTAATATAAAATAAATATAATTCCGTATAAATATATATTATATATATTTTATCTAATACTAACTTTCTAATTTATTCAAACTTTAAAGATGTTCTTTCTTTGAATGTATTTCAAAGTATATAGATAAATAATTTCAAATAAAACTTGTTATTATCGCGTAAATAGGCTATTAAATTGAATTTTATTTCTATAGTAAAACTTTAAAAATTTCATATTTTATGAATCTGAAAAGCATTATTATAGTTATTCTAAATTATAAAAGTCTTTACAAACACATTATTTAATTGTTGATAAATGTATATACTTTCTATTGAAAATTTTAAAACACTACTTAAATTTATTTTGAAAATAATAACCGGTTTACAAATTTAAACACACTAAAAATAATATATATTCAAAATATCTAGCAAGCACATTAATAACATATGTAATAACAGCACATGTATAACAGTTATTTATTCATTATTTAAAAAGAAATCGAACCTATTTATATATAGAAGTACCTATGCGAACATTTAATTTATTCATATATGTATATAAATCTGCATTTCTAGGATTTTTATGTACCGCTTATTTATAGTTATAAATATACATATATATATATCCAGCGAGACAGATTGCCAGTAGAATTTAATGGTTTACTTTCTAAATAAAAGGGTGGGGACGTCTAATCAAAATGTGGCTACTGACGTATTGAATTTCAATCGCTTTAGATGTCTGAGCGAGATAGCTATAGCTAATATGACAGCTATATTTTTATGATAAAATTGATACAAAGGGATAACGAGGAAAAGTTGGTTCTGTGGTGGCAGAATAACATGAGGAAGTCACGGAATGAAAATTTATAAAAATGTAATGATTACTCGATGGTCATTAAATTGCAGCAAATATATAAAGAATATATATTTATATATTTTAAAAAGTTAGTTACTGGAAAGTTATCAAAAAGTTTAAATTACTTGAAGCAAACATTATAGATTGCGCACGAGATATATCAAAAAGCTCAGAGAACGTCTGCACAACAGGGTTGGTAAAGTCAGGAAAAAGTCAGCACCTCAAAAAGAAAAAGTCAGACATAAAATTTCACGAAATTAAGGTCATGTAATCGATTTGCTAAATTCCTAAATTAAATCTCCTCGCACCCAGAAATCACCCCTACTCACACACGTTTCAGTGAAGTTTCCCAGAAGACGACTCTATTGGAAAGTAGAGCCAAGCTAACAAGTTTATAATAGGGCTGCTTTCAAAAGGACTGTGGTTCAGCTTGTTTGCTGTAATATTTGAGGTAAAAAACACAGAAAACTGGCGCAATAAAAAGGAGCTCAAAGCAGAGTTGTTTTTTTGTGATTCTGATGACCAGTCAGTAGCTTATGGCTTTCAGTAAATATATATAGCTGTGTTGTTGTTTGTCTTCGTCTTAACCAGAAGAGTTCAGAAGTTATAATTAAAAGCCAAGCCAACAATATGCAGCTTGTGCTTTTGGTTATGAATATAGAACATGTGTATGGTTCAATTTAATATAACTCCAGCTAATTCGATTATATCTAAAAACTAAATGAACGAAATGAATCCTAAATTGTACTCTATATATCTGCGGCTACATATTCTTAATCACATTCAGCGGCGGTATAGTTGGGTATTGTTTATGAGCAGATTCATGGGTGTGTTATATTTTTAAATACTATACAAGTACTATATATTCAGGATCAGTGGTTAAACATACAGTAATAAATTTATAAATTCATTATAGTCTTTAGATATACAGTAATATAAAAATTACAATAAGTAATTTTGTATTAACTAATAATGTAACAAACTAAAACATTTGCTTATTTTGTGATAAAATTATTTTTTATGTTAACTTATCCCATTTCAAAAGAAATATGGAAACGTAAAATTCAAAACTCAAATATAGATTTCGTATAAATACTCATAAAAGTTTCAAGATGTTATGAAAGTTTTAATTATATTTTTAATGTCTAAATTAAATGTAAAACGCATTTCTAAAATAAGATTATGTAAAAAAAGTACAGTTCAGTAAGCAAAAACTTTAAAATAAGAGTTAGTCACAAAGTTTTGAGTTTAATAGTTACATATCATACACCAACTGTAGATATATTGCTTTTATTAAACAAGAAGTTTAAAGTAAATAGAAATTATCAAAATTGAATTATTTAAATACTAACAAGGTATTTACAATGTGTAAAAATTATTAAGCAGTATAAAATAAAAAAATATGCGCAATAACTGCACAATTTTCACCAAGAAAACTAGATGCATGTACATATATGTACATGTATGTATAAATGAATATAACAATTTTTGAAATAAGCAGATTTATTGGACTACATATTAAAAACTCATATAACATGTGGTCATATACGATGAATTGAGAACTAACAACAACATCGTAATAAATTGGCCTAAACTGTAATATAATAATTTTTGAAAAAAGTACTATTCATGTCATTTTGCGAACTAAACTAAAATAATAACAAACAAACTGAAAAATATAGGTCATTAGAGAAAATAGATATTCCATAAAAATCTTTAAACTGATAATCAGCTACTTGGGCCGCTTAAATACCAACTTACACGCAAGCAGAATTTTAGAGTAGGCATAATTATGTGTGTAATTTTCGAAATGCAGAAAAAACATTGAGCATGAGTTAACGGAGGAAATACCAATTAATAAGGAAAACAGGGTAGACAGAAGATGATAATTAAACCCTACAAGATTTAAAATATAAATTCTGGCAAAGACATGAAATTCCATTTTAATTATATACATCTAGAGCTATATATAGCTTTGAAGCTACTTAATAATTACAAGAACTTCTTTATAAAATTAACAACTTTAAAAGTCTTATCCATAGAGCAGTTTAGTTCCAAATCGACTATAGTAACAGTAATAATAACTTTATTTGATCAACTGATAAGTTCTGCACTATTTATCTATCCCTTCACTAAAAGAAAAATCACGAAAACATGAACAACAAAAAGATATCAACAACCTTCTTTTCCTAAAAGTGTCCTTGTTCTCTCCCAATATATCTGCTTCTTTCATCGGACAACAATAATTATGACCAGCAATTATTCCCCTCCTCCCTCACGCTTTTTTCCTATACAAGAAACATACCACTACGCCGATGGAGATACCCACCCCCCCCCTTGAATGGGGGTACAAATGTGCGTGCATACAAAACATAAAATCAAGAAAAAATAAGGCCAATTTTCCCATACCTTCCCCCTTTGGGATATTTTTTGTCTAATCAATCCGAAAAGGACAGTTTGGTTCACATATAGCAAAGCTAAATGCACCGCATAAGCCCAGGAATATATCCTCTCTTTTTTAACATTTCTTTCGTCTGTCTTCAAGATAAATGCCAATTACACGTGATAAACGCATGAAAGAATAGATGACCACTATGCGTTTGCAAATAATACATCAACCAACATACACACACATACACCCAACCACGAAATCTGTCTTTATACATATATGAATACACTTATACCTATCATGAGTTGCGCACATACAAATTGTCCAAATCGTTCTCATTATATTACTCCATGTTGGTTGGTCACTATATACAATAATATAGGCATGTATACTTATATATACCGCGGGCAATATATACACCGCATCCTACTGAGAATGTTTTTGGATATTGAAATGGAATAGAGATCATGTCGCCCACTATGTCGATCAGGTGTAGAAATGCCCCATAGAAAGGGAGAGCGAGCGAGGTCATAGGAATGGAATTTGGTATAAATAGTAGTCAGAATAAGTCGATAACTACATGTTCAAATATCAATAATATGACAGAATGGAATTTCCAACAGTAATTTTACATACAATATGAATATAATTTATTATAATTATTTACTACTAACAACAACTATTTGTACACATTCCGTTTAAAACAAGCAAACATACCTGAGTAAATATATGTATAGACCAAAAAAGTATATTGCTCCTAAATGTAAAGTGAACAAACTTTTGGTTCAGTATATAGTCGCAAAATTAATTAAAAATATACTTATTCAAGTAAAATAAACATTTATAAGTGCATATTTCAGATAAATATTGTAGACACAATGATAAATACAACCTTTGGTTATTCTATATTTAATAATTTTCTTATTGCATACATATTAATAGCTGGTCATCATAGTATTTAATAAAAAATGAAATTAATTATGTACATATAATAATACTCATTTTTAGATTACATGTAAATAAGTGAAACAAAATTACACTATATCTATCGATTACTGAATTTAAATTTAAATAGACGACGCAAATTAAAATAATATAAGAAGTTATAAATTATATTAATAGTTTACATTTTTGTTTTGTGTTTGTGTAATTATTTCATTGATATTCCAACTTAAGTAATAAAGAAATAAAATTTGTATTTTAAAATTTATGGTTTACCGGTTTGTAGTATATAACAGACAATCATTAAAGTAATATTTACAGAATTAGCATTTACAAGAATATTAAAAGTATAAATAAACATATTTTGTAAAAAATTGAAATATATATATATTATACAATTATATAAATATGTAGATATGTATTAATATCAACTATATCACTAATTACTATATAACTTTGACTTATTCCAAATATATTTTAAATATACTCTGGGCTAATGAACATATTCACATATAAATAATCCGTAAAAAATATAAACTAAAATATGTGTTACAGAGTATCTAAATAAAAAATGCATAAAAGAATTAATATTTTTAATATCTATCACAGTTTATCAAATCTAAAATACATTTTTTTTATAAATAGCATAACATTTATATAATTTTGTTGAATTATGTAAATAAGTTTAATATTATAATATCCCACAAAATATGTTTTCCAACCATAGAATAATATTGCTTTATTGTACCAGCTAGTAAATGTATTACAATAAAAGTTATAGTAACGCCCTTAAAACTTTAATATATTTTTTTAAATTGATTCATTCACCTTTCGTTAAAGGTCAGCACATATCGATGAGGATTTAAATTAATGCTATTTAGAGAGAAGCATAAAGCTTGAATGCATACATAGGTATGTATAATCATTTAGGTACTAAAATCAATCTTCATAATTATCGTGACTAAGTATACCCATAAACATATACCTATACTTCAACGTGCACTCTTATACATCACAGATATTTTCATTCATAAAATAGGAATAGACTTCATGAAGAAAAAACAGACAGAAACACAGACACCGATACTCACTCAACTACACGCACAAATTGTTGCATAATTACGAAAAACAACTTAAGGATATTTTAGTTTCTATGACAACAATTACAAGTAATCCTTCTGTCTTTAATGTGTGCATAATATTTGTCAAAACCTTCCTCCTTTAAATAATAAAGATTATTTAGATGTATACAACGACAAACAGTAATTTGTTTGTCGTTGGATGTATATGAACAGTCATAAGTGTGTATGTATATATATGCTAATGTGTGTGCATTATAGATATATGTAGACATAAATAGTTTTAAAAATATTTTTAAATATCATATGGATATAGATACCTGACACATAGGGTAAATTATAAATATAAGTATATACATATATATATATACTATATACTATATATAACTGAAAGAAAACCATTTCAATTTGTATTCAGTTCACATATTAAACATCACAATTGGTCATTTTGACAATGATAACAATATTCTAAATACGACATAAACTTGTTGACAATAATTCTAACACAATATATTATATTAATACAATAAACCAATTTATCGCAAAGTCACATTGATTCACAAAAACTTGCGTTGGCACTTGTATAATAAATTTAAACTTTGATTAGCACTCCCTAAGAAAATAAATAATACTGCAGAAACTCTCCTTGTAAAATCGGATAATTATAATTGAATACTAAACAACGGGATTACAGTGCAAACTCATTGAGGAAAAAACTTTTGTTACGTAAATTATTACAATATTATTGTAGGTGTCAATAGCATAAAAAGCGAAATTGATTTGGCGGACTGCGTCTAAACATAGAAACCAAAACTTACTTTGGTATGTCACTTAATACTTTAAATTTAATTCACGAAAATGCAAAATCTAATTCATGAAAACGTAATAGCTGTATATATATATACGGAGCTGATTAGTCTAGTTTCTATTATGCTAAAGTTAGAAAAACTTTATATCAAAATACTTGAAATTATAACACATAAATATTTTTGAGGAATTCAACATTCCATTCTTATTCTTTACATTTTAACCTGATTGTGAATAAAACAATAAAATATACCTCTTAATAACTAAAAGTATTATTTTTTCTATAAGATAGAAACAAATAATTAATTACAATTAATAAGGATAAATATTATAAAACGAGACTTTAAAATATAAATTATCGACAAAAATAAAATCAAACTAAAATACATATAAACTATAATGTAGTTTTCAAAGAATGTTCAACTATGATTACAAAATATTTTTTTTATATAACATTTAAACCCATTCTTAAAGTAAATTTAATAAAAGCGATATACTCAAGTACTATAATATTTTAAAGCAAATATATTACAGACTAATAAATAAACTATATGATTTATCACGTCTCAGGTTTGTTTATATACATAAATTAAACAAACATATAACATTGATTAAACTTTTTTGCAGGCATACAAATAATTAGAATACATTTCATACGCAGTAAATGACGCATAAAATATCAATTAAGTAGTTATTATTCTGTAAATAATATTGTACCTCGATTTTTTTTTATATATTTCTCTTAAATTAAA
Organism: Invenusta paracnida; assembly: GCA_036023295.1. NCBI lineage: Eukaryota > Metazoa > Platyhelminthes > Proseriata > Coelogynoporidae > Invenusta > Invenusta paracnida. The sequence goes on along the minus strand of JAYRBW010068450.1, from coordinate 8,286 downwards.
AAATAATCGATTACAATAATAATCAATATTAGAAAACGTGAGTTTAAAATTTAAAACATCTACGTTAATAAAATCTAATAAAAAAAACTTATAAGCAATAATTAAATTTTAAATTTTGTTATGTACATACATTACGTAATTTATAAATTCGTAAATATTTTACACTAATTGTTTGATTAAAACCTAAATTACATAAAATCTTAATGTGGATAATTCAATCCTAACAATAAAATTACGCCGGTTTATGACTTATAATTTTAACGTCATAACTTAACATTCAGTTAAAAATTTTTTTTTTTAAATTTGTATATACAAATATTTGTACACAGAATTATTTGTATGTATAAGAATACAGACGAGATTTATAGAAACGAATTCATTAAAATTATAAATAATAATGAGAGGCATTCTTGACATTTAAAACAACATAATTTTAATATACGTAGACAAATTTTAAGTGTAAAACTACATTTTTACTTTAACTAATTATACACATACATACACACACACCCTTTTACTAGGACCGCATATTTTCACGGCTAGCAGAGTGCCAGAATTCATACTTCAAGATAACACGCGGAAAACAAACCCCGTGTCCTTTTCGCCCCAATTTTTTCCAGACTTTCTTTCAATACTCTTCACTCAATCCAGTACTTTTACATGTTTCATATAGTTATACATACCAGTTCACATTTCATCACAACTATCACCTTATATGTATATATGTGTGTGTCTTTCTTAGAAAATGCGAAACGAAACACTAAAATGACGAATTTATAGGAAGCGAGGAACAGAATATCGGAGACACGTTTGTCCAACTTGGATCCAAAGTGAGACTGGGAAAAACGTCCCATCCAATGCCATAATTGAATACCCCAAGTGTACTGATATACACGATGATCATGGCAACACATGTTTCATGTCCTGTCTGTATTTACCTTGTCGACGAAATGCATCCGGAAAGAGACAGAGAAAGAGAGCGAGTAAGAAAAAAATAGATAGTTCCAAAATTCACTTATATACTTTTTCTCTACTGAGATTTTTTTAATATAATATATAGAAAATGAATAAATTTGGTCGTACGTCCGGGATAGTGAAAAGCCTAATTTAGGATACAAGATGATATAAGTAGTGGTGTTTAGATACCAATATATGTACATTAATATCATATACATTATACATGTACATATATTTCATGTGTCCTTTATTTAGTGTTTTATATATGATAGATACCACAGTGTTTTGGGGTGCAAATGTAGCCGGAATATTAATAACCCACTGTGTAAAAATTATGCTTTTGTAGATTTTAAACTATAGGAATAATTGTGTAAGTAAATACTGAAGTTAATTCGTGACATTCAATACCGTCTTTAAAACATTTATGCATGAGATTCAGTACAATTCACTAATAAAGAAAAGTTTAATATGGCTTTGAATTTAGCCCTTAAATAAATATTATGATAATCACTGATATACGACACAGACCAAATATTTCATATTGAACATGTTCAGGATGTTTCTACGTAGATCTCCATTGAATAAAATGAAGGTACAAATTATCATGCCACAATTACACCAACAAAAAAAGACCGATATTAATACTTTATGGATGTTTTTTATATTTTCGAACGATACATTACAAATAATATATTCCATAACAGATAAGCATTTAAACTGTTACGTAGCTAATATTTATTGTATAAATGAAGGTTAGTTTAAAATAAATGTTTTGGATGCTAATCGCAGGCTTTAAACTAATTTAAAAATAATTATGTTAGAAATAATTGCAAATTAGAAAAGCAATAATTGAGAGTTTTCAAGTCCCCATTGTCTCATCTTTAATTCTGATTAATTTCATTCGAAATTAACAAAACACTATATTGCTACATTTCAAGCACAGTTTTATCAATAATTCATCTATAAACGCTCACAAAGATTTAATTAATAAAATAATAGAAGCACTCCAACACGTGACAAAATGTACTGCAAGACAACGATGATAAAACTAAATGATATTCAAAAATACATATCTATGTTATAATTTAATATATTTACACTAAAAAACAGTCATAACCTTGTATATGTTTCACTGATAGGTGATGGTATTATTTTTATATAGTTGTTTTTCAAAAAGACATATTAATAAGTACAATTTTTAATGAAGATGGAATAATAATAGTATTGATATTCCGTTATTTCGATAGCAGTCAGATATACATATATAAAGATCATAACAGCAAAACTGTAATCATTAAACGTACTAAATTGATTAATTAATATATAGAGAACTATTTTAAATGCATTTAATTAATAAATAATATTTCTTCAAATATTTTATATATCAAAGCACAGTTGATATTCTTTTGCTGCCGAAAGTGGGACCTTGTTTAAAAAATATAATAAATGTCCATTTTTGGAAGGTCGTATATTTAGAAAATGTTGACAATTCATAAATATATTTGTAGATATATTTCACCCTTTTTTTTAAATGTCCAATACCAAGTGCCAATAATTATTATTTTCACAGCAACAAAGAGAAATTATTTGTAAAAATAAAACATTACACTATGTTGCACTGATTAATTATCAAAGGATTTGGAGAAGTGAAGCTTACATGGTCATTACTGAACATAAGAGTAAAAAATATTATCATGATAATTAGATAAAACTTCTTAACCGAATTTTAGAGAATACATCACTTTATTATCTACCTAAGTAAGGCAACGAAGAGCGCCTTGCCATGTGACAAAAATATTACTCTGTGCGATATATCGATGCAGCAAATAGTACGAATGAGGAGGGGGGGTGGGAAGATTGAGATTTGAGAGAGCAAGAAGTATCAGGAGCATATTCACCTCATTCATCCTCCTATACAATACTTTTTATACCAAAAGATTTGTATTTATACCACAAGAAAGATAGTGGGGGAGATAGCCCCCTCTTACTCCCTCCGATTCATCAAATCTGCCATTTTCTTTTTCCAATTTGTCTTATTTGCAGAATATTTCTTTTTTCTCTCCTCCCGAAGAGAAGAGGGGAAGAAGGAAAAAGGGGAGGAAGAGGAGGGTGAGCTGGCCAATTTGTACCCCTCATATTCGATCCATCGAAATCAGCGCCCTCTCCCCCCTAACCACATTCTGTTTAAACAATTTCATTTCAAGAAGTTTATATATCAACCAAGAAAAGGGGTGAAATAGACCGCTTGAAGTCGATCATTCATTCATATGGGAGCATAGAGTAGAAAGAACTAAGTAAATGGTTAATTGAAAGTGTGAAAACCTAGAAACTATTCTGTTTTTAAATTATTTTATTATTTTTTCAATGAAAAATAAATAGAAATACATTTTGAATAAAAATTGGATTTCTACCTTTCGGAGGCAGTCTGTAATCGATTATTAATAACTAAATAACTAATAATTGATTATATAATCAAATAATTTATTATATAATCTAATAATGAGACATTCTTCATATAATCAATTGGTTGCAAATAATTAGTTCCAGGCAAGTTTTGAAATATTTCAGCAATTGCATTATTTAAAAAATTATTTAGTATGTTTATAATTAAGTAAATATTCAAAAATATATAATTACAAATACACTATTGTATAAAGACCTATTACGCAATAAAATCACCAGATATATTCAATTTCAAAATTTGCCCCTCAAGTGTAAACAATTTCATATAATATAATATTGTAGTATTCTTAGAGCAATTAAACATAGAGTTTTGACTCTTATTGATTTCATATACATCGCGCAGTAAATTTTCATTAATAAAAGATCGTATAAATTTTATGTAAATGGGTAGACTAAAAGTAGTAATAAATATTTTTATTAAATTAATTTTAACAGAAAAAATATATATTCATGCAATTTTAACATGTACGTAAGTTGACCGTAAAATACAATTTTATGCCAGTATATCTAAAACAGTTTACTACATATTAAACTCTTTAATTTCTTTCAATTATTAAAACCTTATTTTGCAAAAGTTTTCAGATAACTGAATAGTTGTATTAACCTGCATACAAAATCGATAAGAGTCGAAACTCAATGGCTGTATTGTTGAAACAATATGTTGATTATTTTTCGTATAATAATAAAATAATTTGAAACATTTTTGAATACCATTTGTATCCAATATACCATTATTTGGTATAATAATGTTTTCAGTTTTAATAATACAATAGAATAGGACTAAAATAGAAAAATAATAAACATATTGCAACAAAGATTAACTTGCCACCAAAAATCGTTTACGTTGGAATATTATCTATCTCACCAAAAACGCCACATTTATATGATTTTTTAGATTATTCAATTTCAAATTTATTCTTTAAGGTAATTATACCTACACTGCATGTAAGTCGCTATTTTCCAATGCAAACATAATAAGTCAATATATCCAATATATATATATCCAAAAAGAACTGTTATATATATATATATTTCATATAAGATTTGAAATAATAATAACATTAATAACGATTATAATACAGCTAATTCTACTAATTAAATATAAATTACATAAATTTCAATAAAACAGAAAAAGAAGCAAATTAATATGGAATGGAATGTAATGTAATGTTATCATCTGTAATTTATGCATCATTAAAACTGTATCTATTTTAAGACTTTAAAAAATGTTAAACCAGAAATATATGTCATAATTTAATTAATATATTTAGAAATAAATACACACACGCGTTACTAAATAGTATATGTGCCAAATTTGGAGAACATCTGAAATTTGTATGCATGATACCATTTTAAAATAATCAGGTTCAAAATGAGCAGACGTAACATGTAAAAATTAGTATCACCGAAAAAAATGTGTACGTATGTTATTTATTGTAAAAATTGCTAAAGTTAGGAAAATGTAACGACATTTACCGACAAGTTAGAAAAGAATGAAAGACATAATATTAATAAATTAGTTGTTTATAATTTAGATGTTAAATATTAAATATTTCATTCTATTTTGTGATTAATGTTTCCTCGGAATGTAATTTGAATGTAATTTAAATGTCAAGTAATATAGTTATACTTTTAATTCAATTAGAAGACAGTGTATTGAAAAAACGTTCACAAATTTATAATTACTTTAAATTAGCATCGAAAAGGCTTGGCAGAAGGACAAAATAATGAGCTTTAATTTCTACTGAATAGTTCATTGTTAAATTATAGCATAGCCCGATAGAATAAAAACCTCAATAGATGTCCAAAGTAATTTAATAATATTTCATCTATGTAAAAAATTTAAGCGGAATGGAATTATTATAATGAAAGCTATTTATATAATATAAATATACATAATCATTAAAACGACTTACAATTTTATTTTGGTAATTAATTAACATTAAACAGAACTATCTGTAACATTTTTTAAGCTCAACACAAATTTCAAACTAATGAAGTGGCTCTTGTTATAAGGGTCAAGCATTTTTAGTTGAAAAACAATAAATACGCAAAAAATAAACGTCTCCAGGGATTTGTGGCATATATCTGCCTAAAACATTAACGATATAATAGTATACATTTATCAAAATATAAATACGTATATTATACGTTTCCAAAATATGTATAGTTTACATTACAACTATGTAGACCAACAGTGATTAATAAGTTTTGTCTTAAACTTGATCGCTTTGAGCAGCTAACCATTTGAGCAACTTGTGAACATTATATGGTAAAAAGCTTTATTAATTCAGTTGATAAAAAATATGTAGTTGTATAATAATCTAATAAGACGTATGATGTATATTAGGAAATAACATACACTGAACTATAAAGGCAAGTATACCCTGTTATGTGACTGCAATAAACATTCCAATATGATTGATTTGGAAGGTAAGGCTGAGAGATAGACAGATAATGCATCTTCGGAGAGGCTTCTAAGCCGCCACGTGCAATTAACATTTTAACTTACATTCAAATCTTTCGTAATAAAATGTAAAATGAAAATCGTCTTTTTAAACAAAGTTGAACGTTAAAATATTTGAATCAAACGATTCACCAATGTATGCATAATAAAAAGTAGTGAATTATGTGTCTCCTTTTTTATGGAATGAGGAAATATGTGCACAATTATTGTTAGTTGTTTAACTGTTGTGTTGTATGTGTGTGTGCCCACATTTAATTGAAAAATAAATAAATAAACTTAAACATAATCTTAAACAAGTTTTAATACGAATATCTATCATTAAAATTGTTCCATTGCTGCATTAATTATCAGTAACAGTTATTTATCGCACGCTATTCAATCAAAATATATGACGAGATAAACAGTTTCCGTGGTTAGCTTAAAACTTTTTATTATTCAGAAAATGTAAACGTTTAGAGCAGAAATTCTGTATGTTCATTTTTAAATTTCTTGGAATAAAATAAGTAAATATTTGATGGTTGTTAATTTTTTTTAATACCTTTTATAAATAATATTCAATATATAGAGTATAGAAAGCCTACTATATGGATTGGAAACTGGAAATATGAAGAAGATACAATTTTATTTTTGGATAAATTAAATTATATTATTATAATTTAATAAATATTTGTTATACAAAATTGAGAATATGTTATGTATTAATTTCTAATCTTTTAAAACAAAATCACATATATGTAGAATGTATTATATAAACCAAATTGGCGTTATAAACGCTTATATGTAATATTGAGAATTTAGCGCGGAGTAATGTTTTTATTTAATTATACTTAATTTAGACACAATCAAACATGGCGCTACTGCAATGAAATGTGATTTTAAACAAATAAAATATGAATTTCAGACAATTAAGTGCGGTGTTATAGGGATCAAAACTGACGTTATGTTATTTTAAAAATGATTGAATTTATGGGTCGTGTTTAATATTGGGAAACATAAATATCAAAAATTCTGTGTTTTATTAACTGTATGTCGTAATAATCCTTTATTGCCCTTCAACTTACTTATTTAATAAATTAGTTGAAAATTGATTAACAATTATATCACGAATTAATGACACAAAAAGAAAAGTATAAATGTAATTGTAAGTATATTGTTTAATTAATCGTTTTATAGCAAATAATACAATTTAATTTTTATGAAATCTTATTCAACATTTTTTTCATATTTATATTTATATTTTTGTTCTACATTTTATTTTAATTAGAAAAATATATATCAGTACTATGTATCGCATAAGCATATGTCGGATATTTATAACCTAGCTTGACTATACATATAATGTATTTTTACCAAAATTCGTATTTGTTTCCTTAATTGAATCGTATTTGTATGCTTAAACAAACACTATATTTAAATTTCATAACACCACTTTTGATTGTCTAATTATTCAATTGCTTATAAATCATATTTGATTGCATAAAAAGTCAGTTTCATTGAATTTAAACATTAACTTACATTTAATTGAAACAACTTATAAATTAACAAACTCAACATACAAAAAACACACCAGACACAAAAGATTAGTTTCCACGGTTATTACCTGAACTTAAGAACTTGGTTTAAAGATACAAAAAATAGTTTTGTTCATATAAAATAGTCATTTTATTCATCCACATTTTAAAAAGTTCTATAATAAGTCATGGCAACATGGCAAGTAGATATCACAGTTATAGGATCACAGTTATTATGGAGTTAAAAATTAATAACGATTTATATATTTAAAAGGAATGATACTTAATCACCATAGAGAGAACAAAATCATGTATTATACGTTTTGAAAAGTATAAGCACAATTTAATTTTTTTAGAAAATTGCATTGCTAATTAATTAAAAACATATTTTTAACAAAACTATATACAACAAAATTTAGATAAAATAGAATATATCAGACGGAATTCCCATCAAGATTTACATTAAGATATAGTTCTTCTCTTGTCTATATATAACTTTAATAAACATAATGTAAAATTACAAACAAAAAATTGAAAATAAATAAAGCGAAATGTCCTGCTTTAAAAACATATTACTAAGAACGAAATAGAGTATATTTAAAAATGTGGATAAATCTCTTCTCTCATTTTTCCCAAACAATTGATACATAAGGATAAATTGTACCAATCCTGGAGTCCAGTTTATTTCCTAAAAAGTGAAGGCAACAAAAACTTATTTAATAATTCACAAAATCGAATTGAAAACAATATCCTCAAAGCGATACACAGCGAAAGAACAACAGTACATTTCGATACAAGTAATTCTTTCTCCCAATATTTATTACTCCATGCTTGATTGGGGTATACAGTTGCTCCCATTCCTCAGACTTTCTCCCCCCCCCCTCCGCC